>JAHTLZ010000195.1:113175-139350 GCA_023846285.1 Phrynocephalus versicolor
TTCTTCAATACAAGCCTTCCTGTACCTTAAGATCAGGTCAGGAGACCCTGTTGAAGGTGCCATCCCTCAAAGAGGTGAGGGGGATAGCATGTCGAAACTGGGCCTTCTCGGCAGCTGCCCCACAACTTGCACACCTGTCGAAGACTTCTCGGAGGAGCGTGGGGGGGGGGGCGCAGAGCGACCCGATAGCCCCTGCCGCCCCCGTGCAGCCCGAGGCTTCTCGGAGGAGCGTGGGGGTGGTGCGGAGCGATGCAATCACCCCCCACTGCTCCCCCACACAGCCCGAGGTTTCTTGGAGGAGCAGGGGGCGGTGTTGAGTGACACGACCACCTCCCTCTGACCCCCCGCGTGGCCTGCTCCTTCTCGGAGGAGCGCGGGGGTGGTGCGGAGTGACCCTATCGTCCCCGCTGCCCCCCGCATGGCCCGAGGCTTCTCGGAAGAGCACGGGGGCGGTGCATAGTGACGCAACTACCACCCCTGCCACCACCACCACCCCGCGGCTCTGAGGTGCAGGTACTGTGATCCCACGATGTAGTGGGACCGCAGTACCTGAACAGCGAAATGGCGGGGGGTGACTGTATTGCAAAAACATACACAGATACATAATGAGATAAAACACACAGCATAAATGGAAACTGTTCATCTCACCAAAAAGCAATCCCAAAGCAAAATGGGTTACAATCCTGCCTTTTATACATATGGCAGACATCATATGAACCAATCACATGAGTACACATAGTCAGACAATGTTAAACATTTATCCATGGCACCTGGATAGAATTATTCTGACATTTTCATGTGATTACACTATTCACTGGTGTCTTGACAAATGACTATGCATTTATACACAGAAACCATTTTGAATCTGTTAAATATTATATTACATACTCATGCATTTTGTTAAAATTTACATTACTTACTACTTCACCTTAGTTTTTCAAGTAGAAGTTGCATGGCTACCTAGAAGAGAAGAACAAAAGCAGTGCATCTCCTTAATCATCAGGAGGTTGGACCAGATGATCTTGGAAATATCTTCCAATTGAAAGATTCTACACAGAAATACCTTCTTGCAGTCTGTTCTGAAAGCTAGAGCAACCAATTTCTTTGAAGGTTACTGAGTCCCATTGTTAGTTCAGAGGGAGGGATGCCTGCCTAATTGAAATGGCCATGGACAAGACCCAGGCTGCAGGGTCTCGTTGTCACAGAGACAATATCACAACTGGTCTTTAGAGCTCCTGCTTTAACAAAAGCCTTGGAAAACTGGGATGAAAGAGGAGAAACTCAGATTTTCTGCCATATTCAAAATAATAGAGCAATGGGAGGCCTTTTGCCCTCCATTTTTAAAAGTCCTAATGGAAAAAAACCAGTGTCTTTTTAATGAACCTTCTCCCTTCCGGCCCAGGAGGAAAGAGACTGCAATGGATTCTATTTAAGGGAAAGAACAAAGGAAGACCATAGGTACTTGCTGAGGAAATTGGGTCAGATCAGGGGTGAGGGCAGATTTTATTGTCCAGCCCACCTGCTGATCTTTGAGAGGCACTATGAGGCCAATACTTTTCAAAATGACCTTGTTTTATTTCTCTGGAGACATGTCTATGACAACAGCAATATGGTGACCTCTAACACCATAAAACACTCTTTAGATCAATATAGATTAAATGCCATTTTCTACAGGATCTCTTCCTCATTGCTCTGGCTTGCCAAAAGGACCCATTTAGTAATCACAACTTAGCTTAGGAACTCTGAAGAAATGGCAAGTTGAAATTACATCACCAAAAAAATTCCAGGCAAAAATAAAAAACAAAACAAAATAAAAGACAAAAACATGTGTGTCCTTAAAGACTGACTACTGTATTTTAATGTAAGTTTACATGGTCACGTCCACTTCATCAGACTTACAGTAGCATAATGAGGTGTAACAATTAATATATAAAGGAATATAAGTTACATACCAAATGTTCATTGGATGTTGTACAATTAATATACCACAAAAATGAGTCATTTCCAGAAAATTCTTGCAGCTCTTGTCTGTTGGCAGTCACTTGCTGTGACCCCGCCTTGGGTCCTTTTCCAAGGAGAAAGGCGGGGTAAAAATACTCTAAAATAAATAAAATAAATGAATGTGTTCCGTGCTGTGGGATCTCTGCTTTAAATGCTTTTCAGACAGGAGCAGAGAAGCAAATAAATAAATAAATGGCTTCCTCACTGCCTCAGTTTTGCTCAGGAATATGTTATACAAATAACTAAATAAATAATAAAACACATTAACATGAAAATTTCCCTCATATGAAGAGGTACTAATAAAGACCCCATCTCATATTTTTAAAAGGAAGAGGAAGTCATTCTTGTCCAAGCTCTGCCATGTTTAAGAACATAATGAAAATTACGGATATTATTCCGACAGTTTTATTTATTTATTTACAGACCTTCTTTGAATGACATTTTAGTTATTTTCTTCCTAAATCCAGCCCTAATCCAACAAACAGAAACCTAAACAGCCATTCTGAGGAAGTTCCAGGAAGGGCATTGGTAAATTCCCAGAGGAAAATCCATACTGACAGGAACTCTGTATTTCTCTTGTAATCTGAATTTCTCAAATGCATCAAAGATGATCACGAGAGAGGGACTTAGTCTTCCCTCATGTTAACATAGTTCAGTGGTGGCAAACCTTCATCACTCCAGATGTTTTGGACCACAACTCCCAGAATTCCAAGCATAGACTGCCAATGACAAAGAACTGACAAAGAATTAAGCAAGAGCGGATGTAGTTAGGGAAACTAAATAGGCCTTAATTTCTCTTCCTCTCCTCTCCCACTGGCTTCTTGGGGAAGTCAAGTGATAGGTTTTATGGTGAATGACGTTACCTCTAGAGATGGGCACAAATTTTGGTTCAGCATTTCCTCTTAGCACCTGCACAGATGTTCTGTGGACACCATCCACTTCCCTTGTCCAACTTCTCTGCATGACTGCCCACTCACCAGTCATACTATGCTTCTCTCCTCTGCCTTCTTTGTGTGGTGGTTGGCTCAGATGAGGAAACAGGGCAAGGAAGCCCAAGGCATGACCAGTGAATGGACAATTCTGCAAAGGAGGAAAGTTCACTGCACTCAATGAGTGGATGATGATGTGGAGGAGATGGGGGCAAGAAGTGTGCTGCTCCTGTGCAACACCTGTGTGGGCACTGGGCCAAAACACCAAAGCATGGCTCGTGCCCATCTCTACATCACCTCCATCTGATGGCTGTGCCAAGGGAGAGGAGAGTCTATGAGGTTGAAAGAAAAAGAATGTTGCACTCTGTCCACTTTGTATGTGATGCAGTGTTATTTATATATTCAATAAAATATTCATCATTTTTAAGTGTTTTCCATCTGCTCTGGGGCGTTGCGGGATGCCCACGCGCCGAGGGAAGTCAAATCGCGCAAAATTGCGGTAAAAACAAAAAACGAAAAAACAAAACATCAAAACAAACTTTTTTTCGAAAAAAATCGTGAGAAACGGTAACGACCTGAAACGGAAACACAATGAAAAATGAAAAACCGAAACGTCATTTTTTCTATTCGTGCCCATCTCTAGTCTCAAGAAGAATGTTTCAGGAATCTATTCACAAAGAGATCATGGAAAACTGGGGTTCCCAAGTATGTAGAGAAGTTCCACATATAGCAGGCTGCCTTCTCTTCAGGCTGTCCTCCTCCAGGGGAATTCAGCTGTATGACTGTTGAGGAATCAATCTAGAATCCACTCCCCCCACTCATATTTTCAAACTAACATTTTAAAAAAACTGAATAGGCCTTGCTCATATTATGTTGCCTTCTTATCCTTTAGTTACTCAGACGGAAACCCATTTGGAGGTGCAAATTAAGAAGATGAATATAAAGTGTGTATACCTCTGAAATTAGCATTATAATATGTGCATTATACAGCAGCACACAATTATTCATGTGATAGTCTGTGAAACCACGAAAGCATTTCTGCAGGTTCAGAACCAACCAAATTTAAGATTTCAATGACAACAATTATCAAAGTTTGGGAAGTAGAAACCTTAGAGTTATAAAAATGAAGACCTGGTGGATTTTTGCATCTGCAGACATCTGAATTAGGGTCAGATAAGAAAAAGAGTGGGAAGAATGATGGTTTTACCTTGATACTACCCTGTACATGCAATCATAGAGTCACAAAAACATTGAGTGGGAACGGATCTAAAAGGACATCAAGTTCAACTCCTGCTCAATGGAGGAATCAAAATCAAAGCAGATCTGACCAATGGTTGTCCCAGTGTCTCTTGAATGCCTCCAGCACTGGAACACTCATCATCTCCTGAGGTTGTTGGTTCCATTGACACCCTGAGAAGTTTTACCAGATATTCAGTGGAACTCTGGCTTGCTGTACTTTGAGGCCATTATTACATCTCCTGCACTCTTGGATTATTGAGAACACATCCTGCCCCTACCTTACTCCATATGACAATTTTTCAAATTTCTTCAATTTCAAAAACTTCAATGTGTTCTGCTTATATACTGCCCCATACCACTACAAGTAGCCTCTGGGCAGTTTACAATTTAATTACAGTACACAGGCTAAACATTGCCCCCCTCCAGCAAGCTGGGCACTCATTTTACCGACCTCGGAAGGACGGAAGGCTGAGTGAACCTTGAGCCTGCTACCGGGGATTGAACCCAGGTCGTGAGCACAGTTTTACCTGCAGAACAGGCATTTAACCACTGCACCACAAGGCTCCTTAAATTAGCTTATCACCTTTTAATCTTATGTAAAGACTTGTTTACTTTATTTACAGTTTTTATTTTGTTTACAGATTTGTTGTTATTATTATTGTGGCTTTACTGTATTAATTTGGTCTTGTTTGTATTTTGTATAGTGTTGTAAATTGCCCAGAGTGGTCAGATGACCAGGTGGGCGGGATATAAATCTAATTAATGAATATTTGAAAAGATCAGATAGGCAGAACTCAAAAACTTGTGTGAAAAGGAGGCTTGAAGAATTTCTTTCAATTTTGTGCTTCTGCAGACTTAATATTGTGGTAAATGCCATGAGAATTGGGTTTTCCATGCTGTATCTTGCAGTTATGGCATGTTTAGGAACCGGTAGCTTCTGAAACGAATATCCCATCCCTAGTTGGGAGTTCGATTCCCCACTGGGCCTCCAGGGAGAAGAGCCAGCCTGTGTGAGCTTGAGCAAGCTGCACTTGTTCCCAGGGTGGCCCTGGAAGAAGGGACTGGTCAACCACATCTGAGCATTCTTTATCTAGAAAATCCTTGAAATAGAGCAGATTATGGAATGCCCTCCCAAGTGAGACCCGCCTGGCGCCAATGTTGATGACATTCCGGCACCAGGTAAAAACATTCCTGTTCCTGAATGTGGGTCCAGGAAGATTATTGTGGGTCCTGATGGCAATTTTAGTGTACAGTGGACCCTTGTATAACAAACAGCTTGTATAACAAAAAATCTGTACAACATAAAAAATTCCAGAGATACGGGAAATTTGCTTAACATAATCGCCTATGGGGAGAATCCGTACAAGATAAAAATGGGATTACTCTGTTTTCAATGCATTCCTATGGAAATTTGCATAAAGGAAAATTTGCTTAACATAATTTCATTTGGAATGAATTAATTTCTTTCTGCAAGGTACCACTGTAGTATGTTAATATGTTGTAGTTATTGTATTTAAATGTTTTATTGTTTTAACTGTATTGCAATTTTGATGTTTTAATTGTCTGAATTGTTTATTTTGATTGTGAGTCGCCCAGAGAACTTTGGGCAGTGGGCAGCATACAAGCTATATAAATAAATAAATAAATAAATAAATAAATAAATAAATAAATAAATAAATAAATAAATAAATAAATAAATAGGGTCACCATAATTCATAGTTGATTTGACGGCACATGATTATTCTTATAGTGCCGTTGACCTTCTTTCATATCGATAAAAGACAAGAGTTTCATCGATTTCTTAGAGCTACCCTTCACTATCTTTCCTGCTTGCCTTTCTATTTTTAGAGCAGCATCTGCTTCAGCAACAAGGAAACATGAGTCTGATCATTTATATATATATATATATATATATTTCCAAGTATTAAATGCAAACCTATAATTTTGTAAAAGCTGACATGATTTCATATCGTATTATTTCTTCCGGCTCTAAATAGATGTATCATTGTTTTGAGCACTAGCAAGTCAAGTCGTCGCAGGAAACACAAACAGTCATTTCATCCCCAGGCAGTCACGTGTGTTAAATTACACCTTTGGTTTCAAGCCATGATGAAGCAGCTATGACAGGAGTCGACAAGCCCTCCGGATGAGAGGGGAGTCCCTTCTCTAGCTGAACTTCAACAAGCACTCTGCAGAGGTTGGGAAGAATGGCTAGTCTTGGCTCACAGAATACCATTGTATATTTTATTTACCACTGACACAGAAATTGTATGGTATGTTGCTCCTATGGACAGCATATGAGACTTCTTGAGATTTTGATTGAATAGAACAGCAAGGGAAGATGATAACGTTTGGATAAGCAAAGTGTGAAGAACTGGATCATCCATCAGAAATGAGTGTGAAGACTGAAGTTTAAGGGTTACATTTAGAGGTGCAGCCAAATGCAAACACAGGCCAAAATTTAATGCATTACACTAGAGTATACCTATTGAATCAATGGAGACTTGATGAGTCCCTTCTAGGGATGGGCAATTCATTTTGGAACCAGTAGATTCCGAAACCAACCACATGAGTGGTGGTGCTTGGAACCCTCTAACACACACACAGCCAATGTCTTACCTTTCTCTGGGCTCATGCAGGGTTAAACTCCAACCAGGAAGCAGGCTGGGATGCAGTGGTGCTGGCCAATCAGGAGCTGTGCAGGGATAGGCATCATTCTTCCTCCCTATCTGATTGGCCAGCACCACAGAGCAAGCAAAGATGACGTTGCAGCCTACTTCCTCTTTGGAGAAGATAAGACATTGGCTGCGTGTGTGTCAGAGGGTTCCAGGCACCCTTCACAAGTTACACTGATTAAGAGGAGCTTGCTCTAACACCAATTTATGTTAGTGTAGTAAGTTACAAATAGAGTATCATAGAATCATAGAGTTGGAAATGACCTCAAGGGCCATCTAGTCCAACCCCCTGCCATGCAGGAACCCCCATCACAGGATGCCCGACAGATACCCATCCAGCCTTTGCTTAAAAACCTCCAAAGAAGGAGATTACACCACCCTCCGTGGCAGCACATTCCATTTATTTATTTATTTATTTATTTATTTATTTATTTGACTTTTATACCGCCCATCTAGACCAAGGGCTATTCTGGGCGGTTTACAACATGTAACAACAAACAAAGGAATGCATTATAAAAACCAAGATACAAGGTACAAAATAAAATAAAATATACATAAATCAACAACAAAAACTAAAATGAAGCTAAAATGAAGCTAAAAATGGCAAGAGATTTGATAAAATGGTTTAAAAATAGTGCCTAAGTGTTTAAAGAATCAGGGAATGCCATTCTATAGAACCAGGTCTTCAATAGCTTTTTAAAAATTTCAAGCGAGGGTGCCAGCTGAATTTCAGGGGGTAGATGATTCCATAATTGGGGAGCAACCACCGAGAAGGCCCTACTCCTTGTTACAACTTTCCAGGCCTCCCTCGGGGTTGGGACTCCCAGGTGTCCTGCCTGGCTGGCACGGGTGATCCTGGCAGCTCTTCTTGGGAGGAGCCACTCTGTCAGATACTGAGGTCCCAAACCGTTTAGGGCTTTGTATGTTAACACCAAAACCTTGAAGTCAATGCAGTAGCGTACCGGCAGCCAGTGCAGGGCTGACAGCACGGGGGTAATATGTTGGTGCCTTCTTTGCCCCGTTACAAGTCTGGCAGCTGTATTCTGCACTAGCTGCAATCTCCGCATTAACCTCAAGGGCCGCCCCACATAGAGAGCACTACAGTAGTCTATTCTCGAGATTACAAGTGCATGAACCAGCATAGTTAACGCCCTGATGTCAAGGAGGGTCCGCAGCTGGGCTATCCTCCGCAGTTGACAATGAGTGGAACGGACCACTGACGCCACCTGGGTTTCCATGGTGAGTGCTGGGTCCAGTAGGACACCCAAACTGCGGACCCCATCCTTCGCGGAGAGAGTCAGCCCCCCCCCAAAAGTAAGGGAGTTCCCCAACCCGCAGACACCAGGGGGGGGCACACGCAGGATCTCCATCTTGCCCATTGCCGAACAGCTCTAACTGTCATGAAATGAAATGCATAGGCTCATTTGAATCAGTGGATCATACAAAGAAGCCAGCTCCCCAAATACTCAGTCATTCAGGGGGCCTGCTTCAGTCTTCTGTACTACACCAAGCAACAGGATTTCGGCCCTAAAGAGGACTTTTCCTGTAGCTGTACTTGAGACTATGAAATTCCCTGCCACCAGAGACCCAAAGAAGACCTTTGGATCTTGACACTTGGCTATTTAGTCATTGTGAAGTACTGAGAGCAAATATCTGATGAGAGAAGATTTTTGCTACAGCCCCTTTTCCAATTCAATATCCGTGTCCTTTATTGTTCCGGTGAACATCTTGTTGTCGTTGCTAATGTCTTAAAATACTGTCTAAGTGCTGGTATTCAAATAGAAGAATGAGCTATCAATTACCAAGCCGGCCATCTGGAGCAGAGTTGGAAAATCAGTTCCACATTTCCTTTTGAGCAGTTCCTTCTGCTGTATTGCCTCTTGCCTTCTCCTGCTTTTCTCCACCCCCCCGCCCCCCCAATATCCAAAATGGCTTTCAATCCTTCACTCTGTTTGCTCCTGTGTCCTTTAAGAATGGGCAAATCAGTCAATTTTAGGTTCATTTAATCTTTACCTCCGTTCATTCCAGGCATGTAAATCCTCATCAATCCAGGCAAGGGTAAAGAACTGCAATATTTGCCTCCAGGTTGGTGAGCATACCCTGAGACAATCTCTAGAGCTGTTGCATTGCGGTGAGGGACGCATTTCCTGCAAAATACCCATTTTCGTGGACAATTGCTCATTTTGGGGAAACGCAACAATTTGCACATTTTAAACATTTTTATTCCCCTCCCACCTTGATTCTTCAGTAAGAAAAGGACAAGAGGAGAACCCTAAACTAAAGAATAACATGTCCCCAAAGAAGAATTAGAAGCAAGTTTGAGTCTTTCTGCAGATGATTGGCCGGGATTTTCCTGCCTCCTATATGTGTGTTTTGTTTCTGAAAGGGAAAGAAAATGAATTTGGCAGACAGAGACACTTTATGCAAATTATGGAGACCTCTGGAAGGATGGGGAGCTCCTTATCTCACTGTCATGTGGCAGTGAGGAATCCCTCAGGACCTGAGCATTCCTCATGTGCAAGTCTTGGTGAGTTTAGGGAGCTGGCTGAGAAAAACAAGTTTAACCTAGTAGTTTTAACATCCCCAATGAATATGCATACTAGGGCCACTGCAGCATTATATAGAGCTCCGGCTTTGCCGTTGCTCTCACTGTTACCTCCAGAGGTTAATGTAGATCTTAACAAAAATAAGTGTGTGGGCAGGTGCACATGCATATTCTTGTAAGCCTGCATGCATTTGATTTTTTTAAAACTCCCAGTTTGTTATGACCTGGGCCGATGATTGTGAGGCTGAAATAAAAGTCAAATGGCAAGCAGGGCCAGCGCGTTAGTTAAGGCAAACTAGGCAGTTGCCTAGGGTGCCAAAATGGACAGAGGCCACTGGTCAACCTGCTGCCCCCCTGACACTGCCGCTGCCACTGCCGCTGCCACTGGCCACTGCTGGCCACTGCCGTCCATCCCCTTGCCACCCGTCGCCATCTGCCCGCCACTCCCTGCGCCCATTGCCGTCCCCCATGCCCGTCACCGTCCCCCATCATCCGCTGCCCCTTGCCCCCTGCCCTCCACCCGCCGCCCCCCTGCCCACCCCCTGCCACTGACCCCGCCAGCCCCCTGCCCCTGCCCCCCACCCCTCACCTAGGGCGCAAAAAAAACTAGCGCCAGACCTGATGGCAAGATTTGGTTCTAGAGTGGAGAGAAAGGAAGTGACAAAATGATTTGTGCTGACAGCATAAATCAAATTGGACCAGCGACAAAGAGAACATAAGAACATAAGAAGAGCCATGCTGGATCAGGCCAAAGGCCCATCAAGTCCAGTTTCCTGTATCTCACAGTGGCCCAACCAGATGTGTCCAGGAGCACACAAGACTAGATCTCTGTCTCCTGATACCACTCCCCTGCAACTGGCCCTTGAAGTTCCCTGGTTTTAAGCTTGGAGATTAAACATCTCCATCATGGTTTGTAACCTGTGATGCACTTTTCCTCCAGGAAACTGTCCAACACCCTTTTGAAGGCATCCAGGCCAGATGCCATCACCACATCCTGTGGCAAGAAGTTCCACAGATTAACAACATGCTGAGTAATGAAGTATTTCCTTTTGTCTGTTCTTACTCTCCCAGCCCTCAATTTGAGTGTATGTCCCCTAATTCTGGTATTTTGTGTGAGAGAGAAGAGTGTCCCTCTATCCACTTTATTCATGCTCTGCATTATTTTGTACATCTCAATCATATCCCCCCTCAGGCACCTTTTTTCCAGACTAAAGAGCCCCAAATGTTTTAACTTTTCCTCATAAGGGAGGTCCCCCAGCCCAGTAATCATTTTAGTCACTCTCTTCTGCACCTCTTCCAGTTCCACTATGTCTTTTTAGAGATGCAGTGACCAGAATTCTACAGAATATTCCAGGTGCGGACTTACTATTGTTTTGTACAATAGCATTATAATGTTGGCTGTTTTATTTTCAATCCCCCTTTTTTTAAAAAAAAAAATCATTCGATCCCGAACTCAAACCGAACCAAGGGTGGACCCAAACCAGATGAACCCGAACCATGGTTTTTCTGGTTTGTGCCCATCTCTATTTAGCATATCTAGGAACTTTATCTCTTTATCTTTGTGAGGGTAATTGAACTCCCCCATTATAACCAGGCTTCCCTTCTTGGATGCCTCCTTTACAACATTCTCCAACAATGTGAAGAAGTGAGTGAGTCTGCTTGGGGCATTATGTTTTTGTTTTGGAAGATTGCTCTTGAATTAACTAGGCTTCATTTATGACTTCTCTGAGTTCTTTGCTGACTTTTTTAAAAGTTAGATTTTTATCTGCCGCAGCTTGGAAATAGAAGTGGGCACGAAACAGAAAACCGACAGTTCAGTTTGTTCTGTTTTACCACACACACACACCAGTTCGGTTCATTTCATTTTGTACGAATTTTTAAAACAAAAATTTGTACGAACCAAACCAAACCAAACTGGTTCACCTTACCTCAACCACCGCTGCCACCGCCTACACTGATGCCGCCAACGCTGACCACATGGCCCCAGGGGCTGGGTCGGCACTTTTAATTTTTAAAATATATATTTTATTTTTACAGCACCGATTATGCAGCCCCAGGAGCCAGGTCGGCACTTTTTTATTTTTTATTTTTTTATTATTTTTACAGTGCAGACAACATGGCCTCAGGGGCCAGGTCAGCATTTAGTTATTTATTTATTTATTTTTACAGCTGGCTCAGCCTTCTATTCTTCCAAGGCATAGCTGTCAACTCTCCCATTTTGGCCGGGAAAAACAGTACAATGATACCTTGTATAAAGGAATTCATTCGTTCCAAATGAAATTATGTTAAGCAAGTTTTCCTTTATCTAAATTTTCCATAGGAATGCATTGAAAATGGAGTAATCCCATTTTTATGTTGTACGGATTTGGCCCATAGGCAATTCTGTTAAGCAAATTTCCCCTATCTCTGGAATATGTTATGTTGTACAAATTTTATGTCATGCAAACTGTTTGTTATACAAGGGCCCACTGTATTTTATTCTCTTCCTCTCATCCTGGGCTAGGGGAGAGCAAAGTTGACAGGTATGTTCCGAGGTAAGTAAAATGAGTACCCAGATTGCTGGAGGGGGACAATGTGTAGCCTGCATAATTAGATTGTAAACCACCCAGAGAGAGCGTGAATTGCTATGGGGCGATCTATAAGCAGAACAATTTGTTTTGCTTTAAGGGAATCAAGGCAGGAGGCAATTTGGGATTTTTTTTTAACAACTGCAGTGCAACCATGCAAGAACCTTTCTTTTCTGCTATGTCTCAGGCTATTACAGTATCACCTACACCTGTTCCCTTTGTCTGACTATAAGGGAAGGTTCTACCTTACTTTCTGTCTGCAGATGCAATTACTGTTGCCAAATGTTGTGTCTGCTGCAGCCTCAAAATCTTAGACTAAACCCTGCCTTCCTTTCTCTGCTGAAGCTAAGACAAGCATTTTCATTATTTGACCTTTGTTTTTCTTGTTTTATATTTTCCAGTAAAGCTTTGTAATATTTTGTTATATATAAACTGTTAGTTCTCCTTATTTAAGCCGTGCATACCAACTGGGTGATTAGTGTGCCTGCTGCTTTATAGTAGATATATTTTGGGTTATTCTCTTCCTTTTGATTTATTTGCTGACCTCTTTCGTCCACCTTCGCTGCACACTGAGTATCCCACGTGGCTGTTGGATACTTTGGTGATTTTGTTTTCTTTTTTGAGCCAACATGTTCCAGCATTCTAGAAATATTTTTAATAGTAATTAATCCAACAGGGATCTCCACAGCTGGGAAGCTGGTGGCTTTCAGATAGTTTAAGCTCTCCCCACCCTTCAAAGTTTTCACTGTTTCTATATATAAAATCTGGGTTACTGTCCCAATTCCACAGATACTTTTTCTTAGAAGGAATTCTCTTTTTGCAAAACCTAGGAACAACCCTTAAAGAAAAAAATGTGGTGTTTCCATATTAAATCCTAAAAAAAATACTGTATCCTGCTCTTTTGTTCCCATCAATTTCTTCTCTTGCTTTGCTTCCAATTTGCCTTGGGATTCAATTTTCTTGAACCTTCCAGATGAGACAAAATTGCCCATGATAAATTAGGGCAGGAGTGGGAACCCTCAGCCCTCCAGATGTTTTTGATGGCAACTCCCAGAATTCCGAGTCTCTACTGCCCATGATAAAGGGCTGTGCAAGTCATGGTCCAAAACACCTGGAGGGCTGAAGGTTCTCCACACCTGCATTTAGGGTCTCCTGCCTGGGTCCGTGTTTCCGTCTGCCTATTTAAACAGCTGGAAAACTGTTGCTTCTGGTTGCATGCAGAAGGTGCAACAAACAGAAGGCTCCACTGAACAAGGGAGAAATAAATCTCCCCAGGAGGGAGGAGGAAGACTGATGGAGGCGAAAGCTTTATTATGGGATTAAAAAGACTTTGAGCACACAGTTTATAGGGAAGCAAAGTAACAAATGGCAAAACAACTTGAAATGTTTATGCAGGCAAATCTGGGTCTCTCTTCTCCCGACTCTCCTCGGTCTGTCTCGCCTTAATTTACTGTTCTAATCAACAGGCAGATATTTTTGTCCTCTAGGAGGTGCCCATCCTCCTTAGGGGTGGGAGTAAATCACATGCAACTCCAGCCCTTTGGCTGCACCAATATGAAGCACTATATACATAAAATGAGTTACTGCAAATAAGGCAAGGGGCCAATGCCATAAAGCTGTCACCTTCACCTCCAGCAATTTCTTTCCTAATATGTCTAACACCCTGCCTTGTTATCACAAGCAGTATTTTATCCCCTTCTTATTTTTTTTAAAGCTGACACTATGATTAGATAGATGCATAATCATTTAGGTACTGCATGTTGAACAGGACCCCTCAAGTCCTGTTGTGGTTCGTGTTGTGGTTTTTCATTTATTTCCGTTTTGAATGACTGGATCTATGTGCTGTAGGCGCCTGGAGCAAGAACTGGCAAACCACTCCAGTACTGCTGCCAAGAAAACTCCATGGACATGGAGTCACAAAGAGTCGGTCACGACTGTAATGACACAACACACACATGTCCTGCCAGTTGCCCAGTAAGTATGTGGCTCGCCTCCTCACAGCATTATCCACCGAACAATCTTGTGAGGTAGACTGTGCTGAGAGTTGGCAGCTGGCCTAAAGTCAGCAAAAAAAGTTTTGGGCTACTCATTTATTACGGCTGCACATTGAATTAATGACATTGTGGTGGAAGCAGATTGTGTGAACAATGGGGGCCACTGAAAACATTTAAAGAGATGCAGCAAAAAGGAGGTTTAATGAACAGATGTGAATATGTGAAGGTTATAGCAAATGAAATGTGTGTACGGTCACAAGAGTCCAGAGTGGTCTTTGCTGCAAATATCAAGCAAGCAACCAAACAACCAACCAAATGTAGAAAGCAGGAATAACACCTGCCAAAGAAGAATGATGGGAGAGAGAAGTGGAAGAGAACAGGAAAGGGAAAAGAGAAAAGATGTGACAGAGGGAATATCCCAGGTCTCGCTCAGAATACACAGACTATCTGCTACCTGAGTCTTTTATGCTGAAATGATAGGAGCAGAGTAGCTTTGTTGCTTCAGTCAATTTCAGGCTGTCATCCCCAGTCAATTTCACATCCATTTGAAACTGACCAAAGAGGCTGAAACTGACAAGAGCAACAAAGATATACAAATATCAGATGGAGGATAAAATTTCAGCCACATGGAGGTCAAGACCGTCAAGTTTCATCTCATGCAGAAAATCAGTGAGAATGCAAAAATGATATTGCTTTAGATCCTAAAGGACAAAATCATAAATTCAAAATGCTATGTTTTATAATATAACAATATAACACAAAAACAGACTGAATAACAAAATGTGGGGAGAGTTGGGAGGGAGAGAGAGAAAGGCCTGTGATTGTTTCATAGGTGGGTTTGACTCTGCAAAATGACAGTCATCACAGATTACTATGATTGTTATTTTATTCATAATAGCCAAATAAGGGTCCATAATGAATGATGCTCAGACTCAATTTGATGAACATCCATGTATGTGCTTGCATAGCAGTAAGTAAGAGTTATCTCAGTCCTGATAAGGCATCCTGCAGCAAATGGTGCCAGTTTCTGCAGGACCTCAAGTATCCTGCACTGGATTTCCCAGGAGAATATTTTTACTGGCCAGGAAATCACAGGAGAGGAAAGCAGGGGGAAGCCTGTAGAAAGCTGAGAAGCATCTTGATCCATAATCCCAGTGAGAACTGCCTTGCATTTAGATCACTTTTTCTTGCTCATGGGTTTATAATGAGCACCTTTCAGAGGACACAAGCATCAACATAGAACAGTTCAAAAGGTGGTCATTCATGGAATGGGCAAACCCGGAAGTGGTACATAAGTACAAGAGGGTTCTTCTGAGTGTGCTCCTCAACTGCTAATACACAAGAACATACCTCTCTTCTATTATCAGACAGCCAGAATGGTAGCCAATGATAGTCTTACAGCCCACTATAAGGTGAAGCCCTTTTGCATCTTGGATGTCCCACCTTTCAGTGCCATTCAGTGGTCGACCCAAGGCCTGTCCATTTCCTCGGGCTTTTGCAGAAGAACAATGTGAAACAACAATTGATGACCTCCTTCTAATGGTCTACACAATAGAAAGTGTCCTTATATACTGCATTACAGTCTGGTATGCTTGTTTGACAGCCACGGACAGAAAGACTTTACAGAGGGTAGTGAACACAGCACAAAACATCATGGGCAGTCCCCTGAGTCCACTGGATGACATCACCAGGGACCGATGTCTTAGGAGAGCAAGGAAAATCATCAGGGATGACTCAGACCCCGGTCACCACTTCTTTAGGAGATACAGAAGTATAGCAAGCCGTACCAACAGGCTGAAAAACAGTTTTTATCTGTGGGCTGTTCGACTGTTAAACGGGATGTGACAACTCGTGATAGACTCGTGGGGCTGGCAAGTTGTGCAGCAAGCACACAGAGTGAAATCAGATTGAATGGCTTTTTAGTGGGATGGTGTTGGGGGGAGGAGGCTCATATGGGATGATAAGAGTCCAGCTAGCCTGGACCCAAGCTGTATACAGCTTTAGAACTCATAACCAGAATGCTGAATGAGACTCAGAAACAGAATGGCCGCCAATGAAGTAATAAGGCAGTTAGATGCTCTCTGTAACCAGTCCATCCCTCACCAGATGTCCTGCTGAGAATCTACGAAGAAAAGAATCACTTCCACTCTCTTTGTCCCCAGCATCTTGGGTTCAAGAATGGCTTCTGAGCTTTTCAGAGGCATTTGCTTGCCTTAGGTTTGGAAGAAAACTGTGGGGTTAGAAGAAGTGATCGCAGTAGGCAACTCCGGGGCAATAAAATTCTCCTAGAAAGCAGTGTGGGTGAAAATAAAAAGAAATACAGAGATAAAAACCCACACGAGCCTCTCCAGCTACACTTGAAAAAAGGAGGTTTCGAACCACTGGCACTCTGCTTATGATTATCTGCTTGAGAAACCCTTCAGTGTGCACGTTATGGAGTGTAAAATCCAATTTGGTTGCTGATCTTTTGCTTCTTCTTCTGCCTTTCTTTGGGCCAAGAGAGCCCAGAAGCCTCCAGCTATTCAGCTTTGATCCGCTTGTTATCTGGCACATTTGTCCCTTTGAGACTTATCAATCGCAAAATGAAGTCCCTTGGATGCAGAGGCCGTGAAACAGAAAGGGGGAAAAGAACGCCTTCGCCTGCATTCCCAGGCTCAGCCGAGAAGTTGAAAACAAGATTCTTAGATACAAGTGTCAGGAGGAAAGCCAAAGTCATCCTTCTGAGCCACCCAAGTGTAGGGATTGATAGTCTGGCAATGCAGAGAAAGGTTTTACTCCTCTACCCCTAAAATAAGTGGCTTACATTCATTAGGGGCTTAGGTTTTTGGCTGCAGAGCCAGAGGTTGGGAGTTCGATTCCTCAGTGTGTCTCCTTGAGAGGGACTGGATTCAATGATGCATAGGGTCTAGAGATGGGCACAAAATTGTTTTTTTTTGTTCCGTTATCCGTTATTCGTTCCGTTACATAATGGAGCCCAGAGTAATTTGGGGACAAACAGAACAGAACTGGAACAAATTAGTTCGGTTATGTTTGGTTCGTTCATCCAATCTCCTCCGCCCAGGGTGACGGCCGGGTAGCTGTCATCCGGGGCAGAGGAGATCAGCTGAGCCTCAGCTGCGATCTCGCCTCTGTGCACGGAGGCAAGACCGCGGCTCGATCTCCTCTGGCCCGGGTGATGGCCAGGCAGCTGTCACCTGGGGCGGAGGAGATCGGCTGAGCCTCACGGGGAAGCCGAGTCCCCCCTTCTCCCCTCTGCACACAGAGGGGTAAAGTGGGTCTGAAAGGGATCTTCCCTGCCCGTGCTCTCTCTCCCACTTTCCCCCTCCCAGAGCCAGCGCCCAGTAGCCGCTCGGTGCTAGCTTCAGGAGGGGAGAAGATTTAAAAAGCCCGCTCTCTCCTCCCACCTGATGGGGTGGGGGAAGAGCGGGCTTTTAAAATCCCCCCCAGCCCTCCCGGGCACCGCTGGCACCATCAAGCTGGCCAGGAGAGCGCTCCCGTGGCTGCGGGACTTTTCTCCTGGCCAGCTTGCCAGCGGCTCTGGCAGCGCACGGCTCCAGGAGGGCTCCCCGTGGCCATGGGATCATTCTCCTGGCAGGCTTGCCACCGGCTCCAGCGGCGCTCAGCCCCAGGAGGGCTCCCTGCGGCCGTGGGAACGTTTTCCCACCGGGTGCTGAAAAACAATGCCCGAAAAATGGAGCGGGCCCATGGGGCCCGAAAAACAGAAAAGACCCGAAGCGGGCCCCAGGGCCCAAATAACGAGCACAAGATGCCATTTTGGCATTTCGTGCCCATCTCTAATAGGGTCCCTTCCAGTTCTTCAGTTCAAAGGTTACAGTTATTATTGAAAGGATAATTCATTGTTGAAGCTTCCCTCTTTTAATTAGTAAAAAAAAAAATGAACAAGCAAGATAACAACTAAAGAGAAGATGGAGATTAATATGAGTGGTATCAGCTTTACTCCTGCAGATATTTTATGAAATACAGTAACCCCCTGCCTTTTGTGGGTGTTCGATACCCAACCAACCCACAATGACTGAAAATCCCCGATGTGTGGATGCAGATTGGGTGGGGCCTGGGGGGGGGCACAATCAGATCCAACACTGCTGCTTGCTTGGACTGCTCCAAGAAGTCTTAGAGCAGCACGGGCAAGTGGCAGTGGCAAATCTGACCTGCCACTGCCACTTGCCTGTGGTGCTCAAAGAAATCTTGGAGCAGCCTGGGCAAGCGGCATTGGGGGATCAGATCCACCACCAAGCTGGAGCCTAGGGCTTGGGGAAGGGGTGTGTGTGAAGGTTTAAAAAGCCCAGGCTTTTACAACCTCCCCCCTTACCCAAAACCCTGGCTCCAGCTCATTGGCGCTGGGGTGGGGGAGAAAAACCTTTTGTTTTTCTCCCCCACCCCAGCGCTAATCAGCTGGAGCCCCTGCATGTACTGTGGTCCTATGATATAGTGGGACCACAGTACATGAACCATGAAATGGCAGGGGGTTACTGTAGTCCTCCTAACCCCTGACATGGGCTGTGGTGGTTTGAACTTCTAAGAATTGACTTGTGTGAAACATCTGGATGAACAAAGATGTGTCTATGTAGATTGGTTGTTTGTAGACCAATGAGAGAGTTTAGGGGAGGAGCCTGAGGAGATTTAAGGCTCAGCCCAACCCTGAATTAGTCAGATAGGGACCTACACTTACTTAAAAAAAAGATAGATAGGGAACTTACCTTGTCTGAGAGACCGAGAGAGTCTGAGAGAGTCAAATAGGGTCTGACTGAGAGACAGTTAAGGACAAGAGATAGAAGAGATAGGATTTTAGAAAATCTCTGAGGAGAACTAAGAGTTGAGTGTCTGAAAACTTAAGAACTGGATGAGCAAGTGATCAGCGTACAGTAGTCTGTAACCTAACTTTAGTGGGTTTGAATTATATTCTTCCTTTTTATTTGTACCTAAGCACATTACCCTTTATGAGTTTGAGTCTACTTTGTAATAAATAAACTTCTTTAATCTTTATTCAAATTAAAATCCGTCTGAAATAATTAATTTACTAGAGATGCTAGTTGGTAACAACAAAAGAGAAAAATTAGAAGTGGTGCTTGAAAGGGCCGAGGACAAAGCAGGGTAATGCTACACAAAGCTTCTGGTCTTTCTTATCCAAAACTCTCTCTTTTTTTTTAACAACCAAGGATGCAAGTCTTCAGAAAGGTGCTGCATAGGTCCATCCTTGGACATGGCTATAGACACTCTCATGGCATTGCACCTTCCTGTGTCCCAGGTTTTTTTTTTAAATGGGTGGTGAAAGGGTGCTGGAAGTCCTTTGAAACATGATAAAAATGTCTCCAAGCTCTCTGGAAGGCAGATACAGATGGAAAGGGTTTCATTAAATTTTTAGTTTCATTTTGAAGCGGGGGGGAATCAAGCGCTGCTCTGGAGGTTCATATTTCCTACCCATTTTACAACAATGGCCAGTGTGATGCTTCTATGATGGCCACATCTAGAAGTAAAGGCCACAGCCCCACATTCTTAATTACTACCAGTTGTATTCATAACATAACCAAATCTAACACTGAACCCTAATTTATTTATTTATTTATTTATTTATTTTTATACCGCCCGTCTTCCCAAAGGAACTCCGGGCGGTTAACAATAGGGATAACACAAAGCAAATGTAAACACACAATACAACAATCAACAAAGTATAAAAAAGAATTAGAAGGAAAAAAGCTCAACAAGATAGTTGGCAAAATCATCGGCAAGAAGGCAACAAGGGGGAGGGAAAGGTTAAAGGTCACCAAATGCCTCCCGAAAAAGCAAGGTTTTGAATGCTTTTTAAAAGGCAGGCAGGGACTGTGCAAGCCACAACTCACTCAGAAGTTGGTTCCAAAGCGAAGGGCCAGCCACGGAGAAGGTGAGGTTTTGGATTACCGATTTCCCTGCCTCCCTGGGCGTGGTCACTCGGAGAGCACCTGTGACATTCTAATGTGTCAGGCCTCAGTTGATCTTTGGATGATACGCTCCATCAGGTATTCAGATCCCAAGCTGTGGAGGGTTTTGTAAATTAAAACCAAAACCTTGAACCTTATCTGGAGTGCAATATGCAACCAGTGCAAGCAAGCCAGAACTGGGGTGATACGGTTCACTAAGGACTAAGTACGTGAACACTTTTGTTCATGTAGGAAAGAAAGAAAATGCTATAGGTCAAGGGTAGAGTTTAGAGATGGGCACAAAATAAAAAACAAGACACTGTTTCATCATCTCATAAGGTTACGAAATGTTTGGAAACCAAATGAAACAGCAGACAGCATTTTACAAAATCAAATGAAAGGCTATCTCTTTCCCTCTAGAACAAAACAATTTGTTCTAGAGGGAAAATAGAGGAAATGGCAGGGGAGCTTCCTCAAGCTCTTCCCTGTAAGCCCCTGAAAATTGGAAAGGTTGGGGGCCAGGGAGCTGAGTTATGAAGCTCCAAAGGGGGTCTGGGTAGTTAATTGAGAAAGTGTGCAGAATGCGTGCCACCAATTTAGGAGTTAATTTATCCACTTTCTTAACTCCTATTAACTTCCAAATTGCTGGAACACATACAGCACACTCTCTCAGTTAACTCACAGGACCCCATTTGGAGCTTAATAACATAACTCCCTAAACCCCAAATCTTTCCAAATTTCAGGGGGTTACCTAATTGCTTGAGGTAGGTACCCCTGCCACTTTGGTGCCAAAACATAGCTGGGATCAGCATTTTCAAGTGCATTATGTACTGCTCTAGAAACAAAATGAAATGAAACAAAATGCTATTTTCCCCATTTCATTCCCATCTCTACTAGAGTTCCTAATATGCACACCCATGGTTCCTGTTTGAAGTCCATGGAATCTTGAGATATGGATAGAAGAGATAACTCTGTAAAACCTAAAGAACTGATCCTAGTGTAGATAATACTTAGGATATGACTGCCTAGAAGGAAAATGGATCTGTTGTGGAGTCACCCACAGGGACTGTTTTCCTTGGGTGAATTTGTTTCAGCTGACCCCACAGGAGCTAGCAGAGAGAGGAGGGAATTAGCAATCCACCAGGTCTGTGGCTTGTTCAGCCAGTTCTACTGTAGCCATCCACATCTGTAGAAACCATGGCTACTGTAGAGCTACCTCAACATTCTGCAAACTGCTAATTAACAATTTCCACTTTGCTCTGTGCTGACTCCTTGCTACTGCAGATTCTAAATCCGACTAACATTCTCAGAAATAGCCATTCACTATATGTGGCCATGTACAATCACTGTCTTGAAAATACCCATCAAGGCTTTTCCTCTTCATAGAAACTCTATGCACCCATGCCAGAATAGCACAATTAGCAGTCCTAAAGGAGTGATCTGCTAAATATTAGGGATATACTGTAAGTCCTCTCAGTTCATGTCCCCATGCATAACAACGAGAAACCACAACATTTTCTGCTTTGTCCTTCAAGGAGGTGCAATATTTTCTAGCTTTTCAATGTGAGTTTTTGCATTTGTGAGAACAATGTTGTTTTGTGGATACTGCCGAGTAGAGATGGGCACGAAACGAGCAACTTTTCGTTTTTGTTTTCATTTTTTCATTTTGTTACGTAACGAAACGAAAACGACTTTTGTCTCCAAAATGAAATGAAACAAAACGAAACATCAGAAATTTTGTCGTGCATTTCGTTTTCGTTGTGGCAAATACATTGAACTGTAATGAATGCTAATGAAACAGCAATTTTTCATTTTCATTTTCGTTTTTTTGTTTTGTTACGTAATGAAACGAAAACGAATTTTTTTGCAAAAAAATCACAAAAAATGAAAATGAACCGAAATGGACCCCCTAAACGACAAACGACAAACGAAACACCATTTTTTTGAGTCGTGCCCATCTCTACTGCCGAGAATGCCAAACTACTATAACTGTTGATTAGTTTCATGGACTTTAATCATGAGAAGCACTAGATAGGTTCTTTGCATCTTTTTGAACAACGATCTATTCTTTTGTGTTTGCTCTGTATGATTGGGGGGCTTTAAAAAAACAGAAGAACAGGTGTGCTGCATATAGAAGTTTCCTGCACAAACTGCTGAGATCTTCACAAAGAGAGAGAGAGAGAGAGAGAGAGAGAGAGAGAGAGATTTGCCTTCTACATTCATAACAAGGCTACAGGATTTCAGCCAGAGTGGGATATACAGGAATTATTCGGATCAGGAAAGCGACAATGGCTTCCAAGAGCACTGCCCTAAACTGCCCAATAAAAAGCACCTTTCCAATAAAAAGTAATTAATCTTCCATGGTTAAAGAGGAAGTCATCTGGTTGCAGAGGATTAGAGGTTAAGAGCTAGATTCTCCACTTTGCCTCCTTAAAAGGGACCGGACTGGATAATCAATAAGGTTCCTTATGGCTCTGCAGTTTTAAGAGTGTAGAAAGTTACTTTTACAAGCAACTTGCTATTATCACTCATTCCAGTAGACATTTCCAAACATGGTTTGTGTCTTTATTTTGTAACAATACTTTAACCTGTGTTTCTTGAGTTCCTTAACTTCCTTATAGCTGTTTGTTACATTTTTACCCTGAAAATCATATTAGGATTGAGACGAAAATGGGAAAAAATCCGAACAGTTTGTCCTAAAACTGTTTAAAAATAGCTAAAATGTTGCCTGTTATGGCCCCACTCAATTACTGTACTTCTTGAATTGCTCATTATATTCAACTACACTGTGTTGTTGCCACAACCACCGCCACAAAAGTAGCTCATAACAGGTAATAAACTTGTTACTTACAAATTCCAGGATAGCAACAGGAAGTTTTAATGTTTTGTTAGTGCATATGAGATATGAATGCCAATTTACTGGTTGTAAAATCCAATTGTCAGATATGAAAGAGAGCGGGGGAGGATTTTTTTATTCAAGGCCTAGAAAAAAAATGACTTGACATGAGAGCTGCAAGATATCCTTTGAAGTCCTCAGGAATGTTTTGACAGAGCATTTTGAAAAGTCCTGCAAGGCTGATGCCAAGAGGCTGCTATTTGCAGATCTCAAAATTGAATCACTGCTATATATCTCCTAGACTCCTCTATAGAGGCAGGAGAGTTGCCAGACTGCAGGTTTGCAAATGTCACTCTGCTTTTTGCAGCTGAAATGCCATATTACAGCACTAGAAGGTTGAGACGATTATTGTTACTGTGGTACCTTGCATAAAGGAATTAATTCATTCCAAATGAAATTATGTTAAGCAAATTTTCCTTTATACAAATTTCCCATAGGAATGCATTGAAAATGGAGGAATCCCATTTTTATGTTGTATGGATTCATGCCATAGGTGATTATGTTAAGCAAATTTCCCCTATCTCTGGAATTTTTAATACTGTGCAGATTTTATGTTATACAAACTGTTTGTTAAACAAGGGTCCACTGTATTTGAAGAAAAGAATATCAAAGCAATCTTTTTCAAAGTGTGTCAGTAAACAATTTACAAAAAGATATTCAATTACTAGGGGGGGAAATCACATAGTCACCAGGAGAAAATATACACACAAACACAAACACAAACACACACACATACACATGCACGCACACACACACACACACACACAGAGAGAGAGAGAGAGAGAGAGAGAGAGACTTATATCATATGCATCCACATAAGTATATTGCTATTAGAGAGAAAGAGATTGAGAGTAGAGGAGGCAAAGAAGAAGTTGCAGTAAGTGAAAATTATGGATGAGTTCAAATATTTTATTGGTTTTATTTTATTTTGAATTTGTAGAGAAAATTTAAGGGAATAATTTTTGGAAAGGTAGCCACACTTAATGGCATCCAAATGAGCATACTAAGTGGCCACATAATGTGTAAGGCCACTTTACTGATGACAGTTTATTGGCTTTATCTGGCTGCAGAGCCAGAGGTTGGGAGTTCGATTCCCCAATGGGACTCCTTGACAGGGGCTGGACTCAATGACCCACAGGGTCCCTTCCAGCTCTCCAGTTCAATGATGATGATGATGATGATGATGATGATGATGATGATGATGATGATGATGATGATGACGACGACGACGACAACAACAACAACAACAACAACAACAACAACAACAACAACAACAACAACAATGACAATTATGACAAGGACGACGACGGATGGCTCTTCATCACAACAGGGAATTCCTTAACTCCTGAAAATGGCTGATTGCCATAGGAAGAATTTTAATGTCTCCAATAGTTTGCAAATCCGCTTATTTCATGATGGATCATCTGGACCAAAATCTCCATGTGCAACTCTGATTTCTGCGTCAGACAAAACTCCATCAGAATCATTTCTCTAAAACACTGATGTGATCTCATTAGGACGGGATGACTGCAGTACACAATTTGGCCCTCACACTGCCTCAACTCCTGTTGTTTATCACAAGAAATCACACTGGAGTAGGCCAGTCTAATCAAGGGTGTTGGTAAGTTCCCTTGATTCAAACGGATCTACTCTAACTGTGACTTCCTCTGCTAATATAGCCACTTCCCTCCTGCTCACAATTTCAAATTAGGCTTTTTCCTGAATAATAGGATCGTACAGTGCTGAATTTATCTTCCTTGGGGTGAATATTTTGATTCCCATTTACTATGCTTCTCTGATACTATCACCCATATTCCTTGTAGTGAAGTTAAAGAACAAACCACAAATGAAACACAAGCACACACACACACACACACACACACACACACACACACACACACACAAACAGGGGCAGGGAGAAATGGACTCCAGCAATGTACAGGATAATGTCCATATCAGAGCAATTTCTACTGGAAATCAAAACCTGGAAAGTTACGACTGCATAATTTTTTCGCACATTTGCAATCTGTTTGTGGAGGATGAACGGGCCTGCATTTCTGTTCAATTTTCTTCCATATTTGTTTTTCGTGTGTGTTTTAGCCTTCAGCAATTTCCATCTCCAAACACGCAATATGAAGTCCAGCTCAAAAAATGGACTGAAATGAAATTCTCCCCAATTGGCTTCAGCTGGATAATAAGTCCAGTTGCTCCCAGAATGGGGAAAAACACGATTCATGTCCTTGCCACGAGCAGCTAGTCAGCGGGGGCGGGGGGGATGCAGTGACAATCTTAATTCACTCCCAACATGACCCCAAAGTGGCTCCAAGCCAGCCAATCCAGAATAGTATCTGTGAAACAAATCTGGGAGTCTGCGTGGACCGCAGTGGCCAAGAAAGCCAACATGATTCTTGTTTGCATCAACAGAAGCAAAGTGTCTAGATCAAGGGAAGTGATCGTACCACTCTATTCTGCTCTGGTCAGACCCCACCTGGAGTACTGTGTCCAGTTCTGTGCACCTCAATTAAAAAAGGATGTTGACAACCTCGAGCAGGTACAGAGGAGGGCGACAAGGATAGTTGAGGGTCTGGAGGAAATGTCTTATGAGGAACGGCTTAGGGAGCTGGGAATGTAGCCTTTCAAAAAGAAGACTGAGAGGGGATATGATAGCCGTGTTTACATATTTGAAAGAATGTCATATCGAAGACTGTTTTCCATGGCTTCAGGTTTGTTTTCCATGGCTTCAGAGACTAGGACTCGGAGCAATTGTGTTAAACTAATGGAAACAATTTGAACATTAGGAAGAACTTCCTGATGGTTAGAGCTGTTCAGCAGTGGAATATGCTGCCACAAAGGAGGGTGGCGGAGTCTCCTTCTTTGGAGGTTTTTAAGCAGAGGCTGGATGGACAGTACCAATCTGTCAGGGGTACTATGATGGGGGTTCCTGCATGCCGGGGGATGGGCTGGATGTCCCTTGAAGTCTCTGCCAACTCTAGGATTCTATTATTTCTCAGCGGAACACTGCTTAATAGGGGTACATGAATCTGCCAGGTTTAATTTTTTTTCCAGACTGAACATTCTAATTCTCAACTTATTTCTGAATACAAATAAGCTTATCAATTCCAATGAATTCTTCCACTGTGGAGGATGGATCAGATAAGAATTTAGTCTCATTATATCTTAGTATACAAAGAAGAATTTATCAAATTAGTTAGCATGTGTAACAAACAGGTAAAGTGTTGAATCTTTCTCAGATATTTTAAATAAATAAATAATGAATTGCCTATAGGTTCAAATTTCTCTTCAGCTGTAACTTCTATATGTTCTTGGGATGGTATTGATCTCACAGAATGCCAGATTGTTGGGCAACAGATAGATAGATAGATAGATAGATAGATAGATAGATAGATAGATAGA
>JAHTLZ010000195.1:139360-167795 GCA_023846285.1 Phrynocephalus versicolor
TAGATAGATAGATAGATAGATAGATAGATAGATAGATAGATAGATAGGAAAATAGCTTTTAAAAGAACTGGAAAAGCGCTGTTAAAGTAAATTAGTGACTTGCATTTACAATCTTTAAGAACAAAGTTATGCAATTAAGCTAGAAAAAACACAGGAAAGGCTGTTTACACAAATGGAAGAGTGGGTGATGCCTTTTATTGGACCCCTTAAAATCAAATCAATTAAATAGCACATTTTATGACTGAAATCTACTGCCTCAGGCTATGCACACCTCTGTCATGGGGCTTCTTCTTCAAGTGCCATGTCATCGTACAACATTGGTGATCAGTAGCACAATCTGGTTTTTATCCAAAACTATCCTAAATAGAGAAGCTGGGCTCACTATGAACCGTTGACTTAAATTCTTAAGCCTGGATGTTCTTCTATGCGCCAGTCCATGCTTCCCATTTATTTATTTTTTCCTTGAAGGATAACCTGTGGCAGATGGCATTTGTTATTTTGCATTATGTGACCAAAATATTGCAAATTTCTTCGGTATTGAGAATTTCTAGCTTTTTATTCATGTGCTGTAATAAAGCCACATTAGTGACTTGGGCTGTCCAAGGTATCTTCAGAATTTGTCTGTATGTCCACATCTCGAATGCTTCAAGCTTCCTACATAATGTATCTGTAAGGGTCCAGATTTCAACACTATAGCATACTAGATACTAAATACATAAGACTGAAACACTGGGAGTTGAGTCATGGCTACTGGACTTCTTTTTTGAGAGATAGAAACGTTTCGCTGTTCATCCAAACAGCTTCATCGGTCTGAGTATAGCTAGTGCAAGAGACCTTCTTATAGTCAGCTTGACCTCTTGTCCCCTGGTCTGATTGGCTCATAAGATGAACAAAGCCTTAATAGGCTCGTTAGGGAGACATTAGTGTCCATGGCCTTAAGGTAAACAATGGCCTAAGGTGCTGAAACCCATCAAGAATGGATCGTTAGCTGTGACCTGGTGGTGAAGGCTCCTTGATTTGCCTGGGTACTGTGGAAAGTACAGCCTGATAGGTAGCAGACAGACTATGCCGGAGCCCCCCACCTCTGTTGAGGGAGGGATTTTCAATGCTAACATGAATGGCTTCCCTTACTCCTCTCTCAAACCACCTCTCTTCTTTGTCTAGTATGTGTACATCCCCATCTTTGAAAGAGTGGCCTTTTTCCTTCAAATGGAGGTGTACTGCTGATTCTGGTCCTGAGCTGCTACCTCTCCTATGTTGGGCCATTCTTCTGTTTAATGGCTGTTTAGTTTCTCCAATGTAGAGGTCTGAACACTCTTCACTGCATTGGACTGCATATACTATATTGCTCCTTTTATGTTTGGTATCGGATCCTTTGGGTGGACAAGTCTCTGCCTTAGTGTGTTCATGGGTTTGAAATAAACAGGGATGTGGTGTTTGCCAAAAATCCTTTTAAGCTTTTCCGACACTCCTGCCATGTAGGGAATGACCAGGTTCTTCCGTCGGGTCTGGGTCTCAGACTGATCCCTTGTTCTTCTGGGATGGCCCACTGCTTTGTTGAAGGCCCACCTTGGATATCCACAGGCCTTAAGTGCTGTCTTCAGGTGCCTTCAGTCTTCTTATGTGCCTTCAGTCTTCTTCAGACTGAAACACATAAGATCCTTCATGAACAGTGCAGAAAAACTGTAGACAGAAATCCAAGAATTGATGGTCCATATCTGTGAGAGATGACCGAGGCAAAATAATTAATATTTATTGATATTAATTATTAATTAATATAAAATTAATTACCTGTGAAATGATTGATATTTATTTTCTGTATCAACTGAAATTTTCAAATTGGTACAATATTTTTGGTATGCAAATTAAACTATTCTTTTAAAAAATGCCTTTGAGAGTTATTAGCTTGATGGTATGACCTTTTAAGCTGTAAATATACCAGGTAGGCTGTTTATATCTTTTGTTTAAAAAATCAAAGAACTAGTAATTCTCTGCTTCCTCTGGGTTAATGTTTGTGTGCCTGTGTGCATTTATTCACAAAGCTGGTTTTTGGCATAGAGAAATTTTGTGAAAATTCTATTGAGCTGAAGATGAGAATTTGTTGAGATGGTAACATATACTCTGCAGGTTGTACGCTATGTTTTGACAAGAACAGTGAATTTACTTTCTCCTCCCCCCCCACACACACACATAACTATCAGAAGTGCAGACACAATTTAAGCGCAGAACTAAATTTTAGTCAAGTGTCCCATATTCACTAATTATTGTCCCTTGGCTCATTTCCAGCTATTGGCTCATTTCTTCCACCTTTCAGTCTGTGTTATTTATTAGGGGTTGGATTTTCCTAAGAGTCCAGCAGCTCAATAATATATACACAGTAAATGTGATGGGAGGACAAATGATGAGCCATCGGACATAGCTCAGTCAAAGAGTCTCTATACGTCAGTCAATGGAATCAATTTGATTTCCGGTAAAAGAACCCTATACGTCTTTCTGCCATTGATTGACATGCAGAGATGTGGCAGAATAATGATGAAGGACAACAGGAAACATTATTTGCTTGCATCTTCTTCTAAGTTACAGTACCTTCTTTTGTGATGGGAGAATAAGGTTGCTGTTTATAGAAATAAATGTAACATTTATCTTCCTTTTTCAGCTTTGGTCTTCTTAGGGCCAATCACAGAGTTTGAACCAAAATGAATTATGTTTTATTTAAAGGCTGTGGATTGTTCTTACTACATGGGTTTTTTTAAAAAAAATGCAGTGCTATGTCTAACTCTTACTAGGTTAGGTAGTTTGAGAGAGGGGTCAGGGAAGCCATTCATGTGAGTATTGAAAACCCCTCTCTCAACAGAGGTGGGGGGCTCAGGCACAGTCTATCTGCCACTGATCAGGCTGTGATTTCAACAATACCCAGACAAATCAAGAATATTTCACACCTCCACCAACAGGTCCATGGCTAATGACTCATACTTTATGGGTATTGGAAAGGTTGTAAAGGTGGGCCATCCTCCACCTAATGAATCTATTGAAACTATTAAGAACATAAGAAGAGCCATGCTGGATCAGGCCAAAGGCCCATCTAGTCCAGCTTCCTGTATCTCACAGTGGCCCCACCAGATGTGTCTGGGAGTGCATGAGACTAGATATCTCTCTCCTGATACCACTCCCCTGCATCTGGCCCTTGAAGTACCCCGGTTTTAACCCTGGCGATTACACATCTCCATCATGGTTTGTAACCTGTGATGGACTTTTCCTCCAGGAATCTGTCCAATCCCCTTTTGAAGGCATCCAGGTCAGATGCCATCACCACATCCTGTGGCAGGGAGTTCTATAGACTAACTATTGTCCACCTAATGAGCCTATTTGTGCCATTGTTCATCTTATGAGCCTATTTCAGACCAGGGTGACATGAGGTCAAAGTGAAATAGAAAGTGGAGGACTTGCACCATCCTTTCCTCAGACTGACGAAGCTGTTTGGATGAGCAGCAAAATATTTCAGTCTCTCAAGAAAAGAAGTCCAGTTGCCATGACTCAACTTGTAGATAAACTCACCTAGATGTCTGAGAATCTTCACAGACATAGTCAGGATCCATTGGCCAAAATCCTGTTGCCTAGGGTAAGAAATCTCTCTAGAGAAGTCCAATGAATCAGTGGAGATTCATTGAATCACCTCTTCTCTAAGCTTTGTTGATTCAAATAGGCCACCTTTAAAACTGCAACTTACTCTGCTAAATTAAATTACAGTTCGAGTTGATCTATTTGAACCAGTAGAATTTATGAACCAGTGGAATTTATGAACCAGTGGAAGCGAGTCACCAAATCCCCATTGATTACATTGATTACTTGACTGGGATATCCTACATGAAACAACAGTATTTTGGCCATTGTTCTTTCAAGGGAAAGGCTCCTTACTAAAAATATTACAAATACTTGTATATATTCTTATCCTCCTTGAGAGGCGACATCAATGAGATGTCCCACTGAAACTCTGTGGGAAATTCTGAATTTCCATTAAAAAATCTTTCACACAAAATACACAGGCTTCAAAATACAAAATTTTGGCATAAAAGTATTTTCTACACATTTTGTGCAAAAATAGTTTTGAAGTGCAAAAGAATCCATACATCTCGCTAGGATAAAGCTTCAGAATGTTTTGTTTTTCCCTGTAAGAACAAAACAGGAGAAGATTTTCTTCCCTACCCCTGAGCAATTATGGCCTTGTTCAGTTGTTCTTCACATTAAAAAACATCAACATGTTTTAAAAGAAGCAGTGAGCCTTCTTTCTTGCATGATGAGAAGTTAGAATGACTTTCTCTCCCTCTCCTTGACCAACTGAATAACACTTTTGATTGGCAAGCAAAAAAACCCACCTTCCTTTCTATTTAATTTCATTTCCTTTTTAAAAGGCATTCTAGAAGGTTTTTGGGACAAGATAGAGGGAGTGCAGTTCAGCCCCCTTGGCCAGCAGGTGGTGCTAGCATTTGAAAAAAACAGACCACGGCTTGGGGAAAATTAAAACTTGTAGGACCAGATAGAGCTTCCTGTTTCTCCGAAGGTGAAAAGCAATTAACAAAAACAGCGCCGATCGGCCCCAGGAACAGCCGGTCGTGGCTATGAAAAAAGAAAGAAAAAGAAACCCGGATCATCTGCCTGGTCTCACAGCATCTGCCTCCATAAAAGCTGGATTTTCAAAGTGAGCTAAAAATTTCCCTACCTCCTGGGTGAGTCACAGAAACCTCGCTTAAGGGAGTATTATCAGGTTTTCTTTTTTTTCTTTTTTAAAAAAAGCCTGGTGATTGTGGGGACTGCATTTTTAGACACAGGTTATCTGGTAATTTAAACTGCTTTTAAAGGGACATGGGACCGGGGCCTAAGAGGACTCATTTTTACCTTTTATTAATTTAATCTCTTTCTCCATCCTCCTTGCTAAACTCAAAATTCCTTGCTTCTATAATATACTATATATAAAAATATAATATATACAGTGGTACCTTGGTTTAAGAATGCCTCTGTTAAAGAAAAACTTGGTTTAAGAAAATATATTATTAGAAACGAGGATCCCTCAGTTTAAGAAAAAATTTCAGTGGAATGCCCTGGTTTAAGGTTTTTTTTTTTCCAGACAGCATTAAAAATTGATGTGTGATGCTCACATGCCAAAAAGAATGGGAATGCCTTGGTTTAAGAAAATTTTAAATGAAATGCTCCAGGTTGCCTTTTTTCTGACCTCTAGAATGGATTAATTGGTTTTCAGTGCATTCCTATGGAAAACCGAGTTTCAGTTTACGAATTATTCACAATATGAAATGGCCTGGAGAACAAATGCCAGCCACAGAGTCTGGGGAAATGTCAGGAAGAAAAACTTCTGGAACACAGCCAAACAGCCAAAAAAAAAAACTCACAACAACTATCAGATCCCAGCGGTGAAAGCCTTTGAGAATACAACAAATTAATTACTTAAACTGAGATACCTTTAGAGCTTCATAACTCAGCTTCCTGAACCCCAAACCTTTCCAAATTTCAGGGGTTGCAGGGAAGTGATTGAGGAAGCTCCCCTTCCAATTTGGTCCTTTAGGATCCAAGGGAGCATACTATTTTGTTTCATGTTGTAATGAAAATCTTTAAAATCTTGTTACAAACAAAACAAAGCAACTACGGAAATGAAACAAAACACTGTTTTTCCATTTCATAAGCACCTCTAGCATTTACGTACAGTATCTACCAAAACGTGTGTGGCAGAGTCACACCAAAAATGTGGATGTCTCAGCTTCGTTTTCCCCACACATTTTGATTTCAATTTCCAAATCTATCCATCCTATTTATGAACAATATTGCACATCCATGTGTGGAAATAAATTACCAGCCACCTCCAGCATCAACAGATACAGCTTTTTCTAGTGGTGCCAGCTTGCTATGTAGCTATTAAAGATAAGAAGTCTGTCGTGAAAAATAGGAAGGAGATCATAATTCAGGACTGTAAAAATGAATAGTTACATGCTGGTTCAACAAAGACCCCCCTAAAATCAGGCCTTCTAGCTGTTCCCTCTGTGCACATGAATCCATCAGTAGCTTTATTTGGGATTTTTAAAAAGTGTTATTTTGGAAGCAAGAGGAGGAGAATTTTTTGCCTGTACCTGCCAGCCCCTCTCTACTCAAAGAAAAGTCTCTGATCAAATGTAGAGTTCTGAAATTTGCCTAATTTTTCCTCCACCTTTGTATCAGAAGTGCAGAGACCCCAGGAGCAGCATTAGGTGGAAGCCTCCCCAGAGTAGGACACGCCATGGGAGTGAACCATGCATATTTTTGGAGCCATTCCACCAATCGCATGGCCACTTGACCAGGTCTTGACCGAGACTTCTGGGATGTGCCTGTCGGGCATAAAAAGCCCACTAACCGTAGCCCGAACCCGAACCCGAACCCATACGCCAGTACACTGTCCTTCTTAGTGGGTCAGAGAGGCACCCAGAGGTGCACCCCACTAACTCACCCTAACCTTACCCATAACCCTAAGCCTAGCCCCTGCGATAACCCTAACCCTAAGCCAAACCTGTGTACTCGCATTGCACTACACACACAAGTAAACTTCCTTTCTTGGTGGACCACAGAGCGCCCAGATGCAATATCAGCAGTGGGCCTGCGGTCTACAGAGAGGCACCCAAAAGAGGTGCCTCTCTGCCACTCAACTTGGTATGCATATCCAATTGGCTATGCATGCCATTTTGTAGTGGGCCAGAGGAGGCACCCACCCACAGAGGTGCCCCCAGGAGCCCGCTTTCCCTTCATAGCGGGCCAGAGGAGGCACCCACCCCACAGAGGTGCCTCCAGGAGCCCGCTATCCCCCTAAACCAGTACTAACGACAGACAAAAAAACGACACACGAAACGACAAATTTTTGAAAAATTTCGCAAAAAACAGAAACGAGCCGAAACGGGCCGGCTCCAACACACGACGATTTGAAAACGTCATTTTCCCTGGTTGTGCCCATCTCTAACTGGGATGGTTCTTTGAGCCACACCCAACATGGACTTTGGCTTCAGCAGCGCCAGTGAAGTCCACTTGGGGAGCAGAGTGAACTGTACCACTGAGTGAGTGAGGGGATGGAATTCTGCCCCCTCGTGGGGCAGGAGCTCCTTTCCTAGAAATGTAAAATTTCTGGAAATTTTGGAGTTCAGAACAAAACCCAGTTTTTCCAGGGGGGAGGGGAGATGAAATGTTTTTGAAAAAATGAAAAATATATATGCTACATTAGCACTCCCTTCCCCCTTTACAGCTTGAAAGTCATTCTGTTGCTTTAGGGACATAAAATATGACTATTGGCAATTTGACTTGGCATAAAATTATCAAAACTAGCAAATTAAAATATAGTGTAGCCAAATAATTACTATAAACAGAATTTACATTTGAAATGATATTTATTTGTAGTTGTAACACATAGCATAACCATCTCCTGAACTGTTCACTAGTTTAAATGGAACAAAAAAAACCCTCTACAATGTTTAAAAACCCAGAATTAACAATTATTCATATTTCCTCTCCACAGTTTTAAATAAAAATGAAATAAAAACCTCATTCTCATAAAAAGAATAGAAGAGGGGGGATAGAGGGGAGTGGGACTAAGTTTCAATGATCTTTTTTAGAAATGATTTGGAAAATATTTGAACACTCTGACTTAACATATTTTATTCATTATGTTAAAATAAAACATTCCATAATCATATGTCTGTGAAGATTCTCAGTCATCCAGGTAAGTTTATCTGGAAGTTGAGTCATGGCTACTGGACTTCTTTTTTGAAAAAAGAAGTCCAGTAGCCATGACTCAACTTCCAGATTCCATAATCATTTTTTTCTCTTTCTTTTTTTTTCTTTTTTTCCCAATTTTTCAGAAAAAAAGCCAAAAAGGCTTCAGGAAAAGAAATGGAAAGAGGTGTGTGTGGGGGGGTTGGGGTGTCCTGAATGTGCCCAGTATTTTTTCTGGACCTTCATATCTCTATCCTTTCCTCACTTTAGTTGCATGCCCTTCTCCCAGTTCAATTAATGCACGTTTGGACAGCTCTAATGGGACTCAAACCCATGAAGATTGGGACAGAATTGGTTTCACCCACGGCCCCAACTCTCGGTGGCAATTGTGGTGCTCACAGCTGTCTTATCTGAAACAGGAAGATTGATATGTACACATGATTGTTGTTTTGGAATTATGTTTATCACCGAGACATTTTTGCAATGTTTCCATGCAGACCTGGGAACACCAGTGGGATTTACAGTGGTGCCTCTTAAAACACAGTTTATTCATTCTATGGGTCAATTCATTCTATGAAAAATTCATCCCACGAAGCATGGTTTAATGCGGCTTCCCATAGGAATGCTTTGAATTTGTCTTGCGAAGCATCCCATAGGAAAATTCATCTTATGAAGTTTTCCTATTCCCGGACATTTCGTTCGTCTTACAATTTTTTTGTCTCAAGGGGCATTCGTCTTACGAGGTATTGCTGTATTTCTTTATCCTATTTCTATGCCGCCCTATTCGTGGAAGCACTCCTCGGAGCAGTTTTTAAGGTTAAAACTTAAAACCTTCAAATGACATAATAACTAAAAAAAAAAAAAACATATTCAAAATAATAAAGCAATGCAGTGGCTGTAATGAAATCATAAATATGAATAGCCCTCTAAAATCTAGAACTAGTTGTTAAAAACTGACAACATCCAGGCGATTCAGCTATTAAAGGCTCCTTTAAATAATTCTCTCTTGACTGGCCTTCTAAAGATGAGGAGGGAAGTTGCCTGGTTCATTGGAAAAAGCCACAGAAATACTAATAGGATTTTTTCCTCAGATCCTTAATTGGAGAAAAGGGCTTCCATTTAGGTTGGAGCCCAATCAGGTGTAGATCTTTCTCTTCAAATGAAGTATCACGCTTTATCAGAACTGCCACCATTGCCGTCATGCCTTCTATCTCCTATGGTCATGCCTCCCATAATAACGAAGCACGCATTTGTGTTGGCTGAAAACTCAGCTTCCTCTTTGCTGACATGGGACACGTCTGCTTCTAACAAGGATGAGTTAGAGGCGAGAGCAGAAGGGCTGCCTTTATTGATCGTGTTATTTACACCAAACATGGTCCCGCTGTTTACTACTCTGCTCATTAAATAAATCAGTGATTAGCTCATAAATCCTCTCCTTTGCAGGAGACGTAGACTGCGGCAGAAGGCAAAATGCAAGCAAAAATGCAGGATGTAGGGACTAGGAAGGGGATCATAGAATCATAGACTCATCGAATGATAGAATCATAGAGTTAGAAGAGTCCTCAAGGGCCATCCAGTCCAACCCCCTGCCATGCAGGAACCCCCATCACAGGACTCCCGACAGATGGCCAAAGAAGGAGAATCCACCACCCTCTGGGGCACCATATTCCATGGCCGAACAGCTCTAACTGTCATGAAATTCTTCCTAATATTCAAATGGAATCTCTTTTCCTATAGTGTGAAACAATTGCCATGCGTCCTAGCCTCTGAAACCATGGAAATTAAACCAGTCCCTTCTTCAATGTGACATCTTTTCAGATATGTAAACGTAGCTATCATATCCCCTCTCAGTCTTCTTTTGGTAAGATGTCCTAGATAAACAAGATGGTGGCAGCCAATGGACGTGTACAGCATTGCTGCATCCCATCTGAAACAAAAATGTGCACATGTTTCTGGGATTTATATGCATTTCCTCATCAACTAAAGCAAAATGGGGAACTGAAGGCCCTGTGCTTGGTCCTGCTGGGGTTGCCCAGAAGTTCGTCAGGTGCCTTGCAATTCTCATTCAGAGGTTTTGTGGCTCTTCTTCTTTCTTTAAAAAAAAACACATGGGGTGAAGGAGGGGGAGGGAGGGGCAGGCCAGCCAGCCGCGGGCCACTCAGATTTGGCCCCCGGGCCGGACTTTGGGCAGGCCTGCTCTAGGAACTAGGTATGTCTTGTTGTCTGGTGTGTCTTATGGAGCAAAAAATACAGTAGTACTTTTAAATATTCATGTACCGTTCTCCAGTAGATATTCGCTTGCCTGCATGTCCACCCCAAATGATAAAAAGTTCCCTTCTGAATCTTACATTTACAACATACATTTGGCATATTTGCATACATTTTACTTAATATTTTAGGTATTTTATTCCATCGAGAGAACATTTTCTTCAAAATTTACAAACTTTGTAGTCTGTATGACCAATGGTCAATATTATGCCCTATATTTTGTACCCAATTTATCATAAATTCTTCAACCACTTCATCTTCCAGTGGATACTCATACATTTTGTTAATTAAATTGTCATCTTGTTAATTTTGTTAATTAAATTGCTTTTCTTTATAAAAGCCTTCTGTCTTGTCCTTTGCATATCTCGAGACAAATTGTGTTCTAGTCCATTAGTCTATGTTTATATTTTATTCTTCAAGCTCATCCTTTGACTTTGAAGTATCTTTTTTCTTTAATAAATCCTAATATCTTAACCTTTTTATCTATGGTTATTAGGCTTGCCTGAGTAAAGACTTCTTCAGGCAATACCCATCTCAGAATATTTTTGATATATTTGATGTATCTTATCCCAAACCCACCCTGAAGTTTGTTCTTATTAAATGCTTATTAAAGTTTTTTTTTTTAAAAAAGCATGCCAACCCTTCCCAAGGGCCTAACATTCAAATGCAAACTTTTTTAAAGTGTATTTTTCAAAGATATTCGGGATTTTCAACACTTTTTGTTGTTGCTGCTGCATTGCCTCACACTCTTGTACAGAGTGTGGATTTCTGAGTGTACAATATGGAATGGACTCTGCAAAGATGGAATGGACTCTGTGGATCATCAGGTTCAGCCCCTATCAAGGAGGCACAGTAGGGTATCAAGCTCACAACCTCCACCTAAACCACTGAACTATCCAGCAGTTCTAAAATATAAATTGCATTCAGCTACACATTCATTTCTAGGAGGCGATATAGGAATTTGCACATTAAAATGCATTTTTCTCATAAGAACATAAGAACATAAGAAGAGCCATGCTGGATCAGGCCAAAGGCCCATCTAGTCCAGCTTCCTGTATCTCACAGCGGCCCCACCAGGTGCGTTTGGGAGTGCATGAGACTAGATATCTGTCTCCTGATACCACTCCCCTGCATCTGGCCCTTGAAGTAACCCGGTTTAAAGCCTGGAGACTCCACATCTCCATCATGGTTTGTAACCTGTGATGGACTTTTCCTCCAGGAATCTGTCCAATCCCCTTTTGAAGGCATCCAGGCCAGATGCCATCACCACATCCTGTGGCAGGGAGTTCCATAGACTTACAACGCGCTGGGTGAAAAAATATTTTCTTTTGTCTGTTCTTACTCTCCCAGCCCTCAATTTGAGTGTATGTCCCCTAGTTCTGGTATTTTGGGAGAGAGAGAAGAGCTTCCCTCTATCCACTTTACTCATACCCTGCATTATTTTGTACGTCTCAATCATATCCCCCCTCAAGCGCCTTTTTTCCAGACTAAAGAGGCCCAAATGTTTTAGCCTTTCTTCATAAGGGAGGTGCTCCAGCCCGGTAATCATTTTAGTTGCTCTCTTCTGCACCTTTTCCAGTTCCACAGTTCTCCCTCTTCTTATTTTTTATAACTAGGTTGTTCAGGCTCGAGTTGTAAAATCTGATTGTTTATTCTATACCTGAAGCTGTCTCCTTCTGTCAGCCATTTCCTGGTCTGTTTCTTCCTCCACCACCCCTTCCTTTGCAATACAACTGGTATCTCTCTTACTAGCATTGCCTAAGGCTGCCCTTCTAGGCAGTGTATGAAGAGTGTAATTACCAAAGAAGAATGAGGAGCAGAAAGAGAATGTAATTTGCAAGATAAAAGAGTAACCAAGATGGAAAAGATAGAAAATGTACTTGAACTTTGTTCCACTGTTGTTGTTTTTTTATTATTTATTTTATTTTAATCTTTATCCCCAGACTTTGGTGTGAAAACATAACATATTTTTCTATCTATAAGACACACACACACTCACTCACACACACACACACACACACACACACACACACACACACTTTCCCAACCCCAAATTACAGTTTCACAACTACACCATTCTCTCCTCAGCTTATTTCCGTGTATAAAATGACCCTCAATTTTACGCTAACAATTTTAGACAATTCATAGTCTTATATGTGGAAAAAATACTGCACCTCCTCCACTACCCTTACCCCATATTTTGGTCACCACTCAGAGGAAAAAAATATTTCAGTACTGTGCATTAAAAAAGCTATGTCTCCACAACATTTGCATGAGGAAAAGGGTTTGAGATAAGACCCATTCCTTCCATTCACCTTTCAACCCTCTCTGCTCTGTCGGGAGGTCCCTTCTGATAAGGCCTCTTCAGACCTGCCTGCTCAATTATGGTCTGATGGTTATCTGAGCAGAAGGTGTTGATTCTGTGGTCTTCTGTCCTCCCTCTCAATGGCAAGGTCTGAGGCAAGGTGAAAGGCATTGCGCTGTGTCAATTGGCGTAGCAGCGATGGCAAGGGGATGGGTGAATAAGAAGTGGAGAAAAAGCCACTTTAAAGTCAACCCGCCCCCTAATGATTTCTAGGCAGCATCATATAGGACATACATGTAGTCTGTGCACAGCCTTTCCTGTGTAAAGAAAATCCTGCCATTTACACACATTTCCTTGACAATCATCTGCACAGCCACAAGGGCAAAGGCTATGATGACAAACATCTTTTTCTTCAGGCAAGCTTTCAATGAATAATTTTATGTTTCTTTTATCTGAATCAATAGGATCACATAGACTTTGTGTTTATAACTACTTATAACCTGATGTGACACTATGGTTTCAATGTTAGTTTACATCACATAACTTTTACATGGGATTTTACTCTCTTTTTTAGAGATGGGCACGACTTAGCGGTATTTTCGTTTTCGTTTACGTTTTTCATTTCCGTTACGTAACGAAACGAAAAACGAAAAAAGGCTCAGAACTGGAACGGAAACGGAAACGAAACGACTAATTTTGAGCCAATTTTCGTTTTTCGTTACTGGGAAAGCACTTAATGGAGCTAAATGGGAAGAAATGAAAATTTTTTAATTTTTGTTTTCGTTTTTTCGTTTTCATTACGTAACAAAACGAAAACGAAAAATTTTGAAATTAGCTCACGAAAACGGAAACGAGACGAAACGGACCCCTAGACGAAAACGAAAACGAAAACGAACAATTTTTCTGAGTCGTGCCCATCTCTACTCTTTTTAACTGTGTGCATTTTCTTGTAGCTTTAATGTAATGTTGTCTATTAATGCTGTAAGATGTTGTCTATTAATGCTGTGAGATGTCCTTCAATCCCCTGTTCTCATTACCTGAACATATCTTAATTGTACTGGACAGTATATTATCCCTCATTACTGTAAGCTCCTTTTTCCAAGGAGGAAGCCAGGTAAAAATCCACTAAAATAAATAAATAAGAAATAAACAAATAATAAAGCTGCAGAACTGGAGAGATAGAATCATAAGTAGAAAAAAACGATCTTTTAAGATTGGCATTTGCTACTTAACTTTCCTGCAGTGTTGTTTTTTTATTCTGTATCCTTTTCCGTTGTAATTATTATTTTTTAAATATAGCTTACTTGATTTTTATGATGCTGCTGTGAAACAGATTTATAAGATTTTAGTAAAGTTTTATCTATGTGTTTTTTATTGCTTTTAAAAACTTGGAAAGCTACATTGAACACCCTTGTTTCACAGAAAAGTGGGGTACAAATGTAAAAAATTAATAAAATTGATAAATATGTAAGCAACCAGTGTTATCTCTGGTACGAGCAAGACAAATGACACCAGTTGTCTGGAGGTTTCTAACCTTGGGTCTCCCAATGCAGAATATTTGGAGACTATGGCTTCCAAAAATGTTGACCACCATAACTAGTGGTAAAGGATTCTGGGAGTTTTAGTTCAAGAGCATCTGGGGACACAAGGTTAGAAACCACTGGTATTAAAATATCATGTCTGCTTCTTTTTCATTGCTGGCTCTTGTAACCCTACAACAGTCTTGAGGAGCATTTAGGCCTTCAGATTTTTCAACTCTGAGTTCCACAAAACTATTGTTGGTGCCTATTGGAAATTTTTGGTTATGGGAGCACTTACCAGTCTTACAAAATATAAATTTTCTTTCACTATCTTTTGTTTGTTTCCTTTCACTATCTCATATGTCTAGTGAACATTGTGAGCTGTAGCCCAGCTATGTAAGTTGTAGTCCACAGTGACCAGTTTGATTTTACTGCAGGGCTGTTTGTAACATCTGTAGATCCTGATGGGTAGAATGCTACATGCCTCAGAGAGAAGGGCCAACTTTGCAACTTAAAGCACAAGCTGTTTAAAATGTCTTTTAGCCACCAAGCCAAGCACTTGTCTTGGTAGCTAAAAGACATTTTAAATAACCCGCACTTCTCCCATTATTCCAGCGCGTTGTGGGGAAAACTGTGGGTTGTATAAATTGTCTTCAAGCCACCAAGCCAAGTGCTTCTCAATAGCAAAAATACATTTTAAACAAACTGCACTTCCCCTCTCAATTGGTCATTTAAAATGTCTTTGAGCCACAGAGGAAGCATTTCCTCAGTGGCAAAAAGTAGAGGACCCATTGTTTCCCCCTCGAAATTGGGTGCATTGGGGGAGAAGCGGCAGGTTGTTTAACATGTCTTTGAGCCACTGAGGAAGCACTTCTTTGGTGGCTCAAAGACATTTTAAACAAGCTGTGCTTTCCCCTGCAACATGCCTGAAGGGGGGAGAAGCAGTGGCTTGTTTAAAATGCCTTTTAGCCACCAAGACAAGCACTTGTCTCGACTCTCGGTAGCTAAAAGACATTTTAAACAACCCGCACTTTCCCCCTCAATTGGGCATGTTGCGGAGGAAAGCATGGGTTGTTTAAAATGTCTTCGAGTCACTGAGCAAAGAGCTTGGCTTGGTGGCTCGTAGATATTTTAAACAAGCCGCCACTTCTCCCCCATCCCAACCAGGCAGGTTGGGGGCGGGGAGAAGCAGTGGGTTGTTTAAAGCAGTTTCCCATAGGAATGAACTGAAATTCGTTCCTCCAGAACAGACTAATTGGTTTTTAATGCATTCCTATGGGAAACTGCTCCCTGATTTACGAGATTAGCAGCTTACAAACTTGCACTCAGAACAAATTAATCTTGTAAGTCGGGGTTCCACTCTACTGGGAACAGAGCTGTGACGAAATCATTGTGTTATAAAGAGATCCCACAGTTCCTTTGACAGTGTGAGGATATAAAGATATAGATGCATGAGGAAGCTTACATTTGGGAAGGAATTTTTCAGCTTCTGCTAAGGACTTCATAAGAGGATGCTGTTCACCCCTGTAGACCACCTGGGGCCAGGTGAGAGAGGCCTTTGGTTTAAACCAGTGTCCAGGCACTCTGTATGCTCTTTGCTCCTCAAGAGTAATGAAACTATCAATACCAAGGTGATGGATAGGTTAAGAAGAAGGCCCATTAATTATCTTGACATTTCGAGGAAACAGGATTGCCAGGTGGCTCAGAATAAAGCAGCACCACTACTAACCGCTTTTCTCTGTTATTTGAACAGATGTCTACAAGTGAGGCATATTATCTGGCCAGAGATACATCACAATTGATGAGAGGTGAATGGCTATTTGGGCATCATTGAAGGATTTCATTCCAAAGCCAGTGGCTACCATTTTGCAGGGGGAGCATGCAGAAGTGTCTTTAAATGTCTCACATTGCATCTCCTGATAGGTACAAAATCTGTCTCTCCAGCTTCTAAGTCTCCAGCCCTGGCTTTGCTCATGATTTATAATAAATGACGGGTGCTCCACCAATGTTTTGCATGCACTTTGTATTAAACTGAACAACAGACACGGCCTCTCCGCAATCAATGTGGATACAATGATGAATGCCTATTTAAGTATGATCAGGTGGGAAATGCTTGCCTAGTCTAACGACTCATTAAAAGGAGTCAGGTGCTGTGCATCACAAAGCTGGCTCACACCAAGAACCTCTGAGCTTTTCTGAGCACCACCTGGGAGTTTACATGTGCCTACAATATCCCAGAGAAAACAGCAGGTGCAGCCTGAAATTGATTTATGGTGACATTCAGGAGCCTTCTGCTCTACTCAGTTCCCTTGTGTACTTGCTGAGTGTCTTTCTAGAAAGCCAACACTCTGAACTTTATCCTAGGTGCTTTTCTGTCTCTTTTGCGCCTTTCAGACTCATCTCCAAAAGATGACAACTAATGGCCAGCAGAACCCATTTCCAAATCTTGGACCATGTAGCATCTTCAAGGAGCCCTAGTGACTGGGAAGCCATAATCACCTGAAAATGAGGATCTTCATTTGAGATGGCAGGCAAGAAGTTATGACAGGGGAGGTAAATAAGAACATAATTACATTAGAAGAGCCATGCTGGATCAGGCCAAAGACCCATCTAGTCCAGCTTCCTGTATCTCGCAGTGGCCCCACCAGATGCGTTTGGGAGCACACGAGACTAGGTATCTGTCTCCTGATAACACCCCTTTGCATCTGGTCCTTGAGGTACACTGGTTTTAATCCTGGAGATTACACAGCTCCATCATGGTTTGTAACCTGCGATGGACTTTTCCTCCAGGAATCTGTCCAATCCCCTTTTGAAGGCATCCAGGCCAGATGCCATCACCACATCCTGGGGCAGGGAGTTCCACAGGCTAACAATACGGTGGGTAAAAAAATATTTTCTTTTGTCTATTTTCACTATCCCAGCCCTCCATTTGAGTGGATGCCCCCTAGTTATGTATTTTGTATGAGAGGGAGAAGAGCGTCCCCTTCCACTTTACTCATGTCCTGCATTATTTTGTACTAGAGATGGGCACGAAACAAAATTTTTTAGTTTCCGTTATTCGTTATTCATTTTGTTATGTAATGAAACGAATAACAAAAATTGAACCACGAAAATTAGGTTTGTTACATTTCGTTTTCGTTAATGGCGACGCGCAATGAAATGAGCTGTTTTTAAATGTTAAAAAACATCCTGAATATCCGTAAAAACCCAGCGATAATTGTTTATTCTGCCTGATAATACCTACCAGGGGGGTTGGGGGCTTTAAAACGTGCATTCATGTTTTTTCTCAGATCGCTTTATTTATTTCCTTTAAGCGGAGTTAGGGGATTTCAACTCAAAATGGCTCCCAGATGCCTAATATTGATTTCTTGGGTATTACAACACCCTGGACATCCATAAAAATGCAATGATAATTATTTGAAATTATTACCTACCAGGGGGTTGGGGTCCTTAAAACGTTTGTTTTTGTCTTCTCCCATCACAATGTATTTTTCTTTTCCCTTTAAGGATGAAAAAATGGATGTCGTCATCGCCAGCCACAAAATGGAGGCAAGCCATGTGATGGGATCATGTACATTCCTGGACAACTTCAACCAATCCCATACCCAGGTTGCAGACTGGGCAGGTCTGGCAGCCACAGAGGGCATAAAAAGCTCTGGCAGCCCCCATCGTCCTTGCAGTCTCCGGTGGGAGTTAGGGTGGGATTGCTGTCTCTGCAACTCTAGCTTCAGTCCTGCAGCCTCCCTGTGTGCATGTGTGTACCTCTCGGTGAGCACCCTCCCCTGCCCCGCAGTGCAGTCACTCTGTGGCTGCCGTGCACCCTGGGCAACGCCCGCCGCTGCCTTTGCAGCCTCCCTGCGTACCTAGTCTATACTGTGTCTCTGCCAGCATCATTTTTTTTTTTAGTGTTTTCCCTCTGGTCTGGGGCGTTGGGGGACACCCACACACAGGAAATGCTTTAAAAATCGTGCAAAAAGGGGGTAGAAATGACAAACGAAAAAACAAAACACCATTTTTTTTATTCGTGCCCATCTGTAATAGGAATCTTTATTGCCATTTCCCCCTTGCAGGAACAACGAAATTTCACAGTTGCTATAGTCAACTCATATAAAACATTCCACATAGATTTAAAAACAGCTACAACACATAACATATGACATATAAAATAAGCTGACTTCAAAGTCCAGAATTTCCATTTAAGGCCAATATTGCTCTTAAAAAGAAGCTATTTTTTTTTAGATGGTTTGTTCTCGCCCTCAGTACTGTATATCTCCATCCCGATGGCAACAAGTCGAAGAGGCGATGACCAGGATGTGATGGATCTCTTAATATATCTAATGCTTTACAGTGGCACCTAGTAGTATAAATTTGTTCTAGTGTGGGGAGTGAACAGCCCACAATACTCTCTGCAATTCTTATGATTCTGTGCCACACTGTCCTATCTCGATGGGTACAACTTCCATACCACACATATAACCCGTAAGTAAGCACACTCTCAATTGCACAATGATAGAAGGCCAGCAGCAGCTTTTGTGGAATATGGTTTTTCCTTCAAGTTCTCAAGAAAAATAGTCTCTGCTGAACCTTCTTTGCAAGCCCCCTTGTGTTGACACTCCAGGACAGATCCTCCTGTAACTCAATGCCTGGTGTGTTACAGGACAGATCCAGGACAGATCCTCCTGTAACAACAACCCCAGTGAATGCAAATCAATAAAATTTTAGCAAATTTTGATTTGACAGTTTGTGTCTGTCACTTCCCTGGGGGGGGGCTTTCTTTGGGGGTGCATAACTCAAATTCCCAAAACCAAAACATCAACAAACTTACTGGGTTTGCAGAGGAAACTAATGGAAGCTTTTTTGAAATTTATGTGTCTCTATGTGCTTGGGGGGCACCTTCCTTGGTGGTCCTCTTTGTGGGTCCATAACTCAGATGTCCCATAGCCAAACTTCAACAAGCATGCATTGTAGTGGAGAGTCAGGGGAAGCGTCTCTGATATTTCACTCTCTCTAGGTGCTGGGAGGGGAGACATTTTATTTGTGGGTTTTTAAGGCAAGAAAGACCAATGGATCAATTCATTAGTTCACTGAGAAATAATTCACTGATTGTGATTTGTCAGTCTTGATGAATGACAAATGATGATGAATCACCACCACCCCTCCGATTTGTAATGAGCCCCGTGACCCAGTGGTTTAATTCCTGTACTGCAGGTTAAACTGCAGGGGACCTGCCCTCTTATCTCCTGGCTGTGCAATTTTCTCAGCAGCCTTTGGTGAGGGACTGTGTCAAAAGCCTTCTGAAAATCCAGATAGACAATATCCACCGGTTCACCCAAATCCACATGCCTGTTGATCCTTGCACACTCAAAGCCTCATTTGTTGAGTTTGTCCATCAGTCTTTGTCTTTTCCTTTGGTCCAGAGGTTAAATGCTTGTACTGCAGGTTAAACTGTGCTCATGAAGTGGGGTTCAATCTCAGGCTCATGGTTGACTCAACCTTCCATCCTTCCAAGGTCGGTAAAATGAGTGCCCAGCTTGCTGAGGCGGGGGGATGTGTAGGCTGCATAGTGTAACAAAAAACAACTGTAAACCACCCAGAGACTACTTAAGTGGTATGGGGTGCTATATAAGTAGAACACTTTGCTTTTGGTTTTGTACCCATCTCTATGCTTGAAACATGTCCTTAGCTCAGAGTAGCTCATGTTTGCTTGCAAATTCTAACAGCGGACATTCTTCTGCATAAAACAGGCAGAACAGTGTTCTGGGTGGCAGAGGGAATTAGCTTTACTCAATTTGAACCTGTTTATCATCCTCCTGGCAGGCTGAAATATGTTTGGCTTTGTATTAACATTAATTTTTTACAAATCTTGGACAGAACTGATGGTCAGATTTCTTTCCGCCTGGGGGAAGCGAGTGTAAAGACGTTCATTATTTTGCATGTACCCATGGTTCCTGTGCCAGAGGCGATTGGGATTCAATTACGGCTCTCGGGTGTGCATTTAATAGGTTCATTCTGTAAGTCAAATAGGAAGGGGCTGTTGAGAGAGAGAGAGAGGCGAGATGTCAGTTCCCTTCAGTACTAAGGAGAGAACAGTGAGAAGCAAGAAGAAATGATGACAAATTGGACTGGGGTCAGAGAAGAGCAACAAAATATTATTAAAGGCCTTGAGTTTCTGATTTATGAAGGGGCCATGAAAGGGCTCATACATGTGTAGCTTCCACAAACAATAGACCCTGGGTTCTTGGCTGTTAGTTAAGAGCCTTTTACCTTCTGTGTTAGCTATGATGGAGGATGAGGCTAGGGGTTCTCAAGGATGCACGCAATTAGTAAAAGTTTAAATGAAGATGAGCATTAACATCATCATCAACAACAAAAATGACCCAGCACATAAAAAGGGAGGAAAACTTGTTTTCTGGACTGGAGGAAGGAGAATAAATAATTGGATTACAACCAAGAGATATTTAGGTTGAATATTTAATTTAGCTCCAAGGACCTGGAGAGGGGAGAATATTTTTCCAGCAAACAGCTGCTAACAGAAAGAGCTGTCGGCCTGCGGAAAAGTCTCCCAAGGGAGCTGCCTGGCAGAGGCAACAAGACTGTTTCAAAGTGTGCTCAAGAAAAAGGAAAGAAAGGGTGGGCATGACGTTTTCTAACACACGTTCCTCTGCTAGTTGGAGAAGGGTAGGTCAGTAAGTAAGTTGTGTTGGGGTTTCCCGTATCCTGGATTTCAGTGGAAGCTGGCTGGCTATCTCAAGGAGTTCGGCATCTGGCTGCAGAGCCATTGGTTGGGAGTTCAGTTCCCGGTGGTGCCTCCACGGGTAGAATCAGCACGGGTGGCCTTGGGAAAGCTACTCAGTCCCAGAGCATCCTCAGAGCATCTACCTCGAAAACCGTAACTCTGAAATGGATTGAGCACATACAGTTGTTTGTTTGTTTGTTTGTTTGTTTGTTTGTTTGTTTGTTTGTTTGTTTGTTTGTTTGTTTGTTTGTTTGTTTGTTTGTTTGTTTGTTTGTTTGTTTGTTTGTTTGTTTGTTTGTTGCATATATAAATGGTAGTGCTTGGGAAAGGGTTGACAGCTTGAGAAAGGATTAAGAGAGCCAACTATAATTCCAAGAGTTGCCATCAGGGAAGGAGAGTCGAGTCATGCCCCAGGCGGGTTGCGAGGGTAAGTGCATCTTTTTTAAAAAGTCTTTTTTTAAAAGACTTTTTAAAAAGTCTTCCAGCAGCCTGGGCAAGCATACACACATCTGTTTCCCTTGCACCCGCCCACACCAGCTTGAGCAGGTGCAAAGGAAGCATGTGAATGGTCAGCCTTCCCATAGGAAAGCATTGAAATATGCTCCCTCCAGAATGGATTAATTAATTTTCAATGCATTTCTATGGCAAAACGGATGCTCTACTTGCAAATGTTTTTACTTATGAGCATGTACTCTGAATGGATAAAATTCGTAAGTAGAGGTTTCAGTGTAGGAGCCCTCAGGCACTTTGGGCTGGAAAAAGTAAACCTTGGCCTGTTCAAAGTTGGACAGCCCTGATCTAAATTGTTCTATGATTTTATGAAATAGAATACACGTTGTGTTGCAAAGGTAGAAGAATCCCTACATTTAGAATTAAAGAGTTCTTAGGATTCCAGTCCACAGTTCAGCTAAACAGTCATGAACAAATGCTATACATAATTCATTTGTTTTAAGATAGGAGCCTCGTGGCGCAGTGGTTAAATGCCTGTACTGCAGGTAAAACTGTGCTCGCGACCTGGGTTCAATCCCTGGTAACAGGCTCAAGGTTCACTCAGCCTTCCATCCTTCTGAGGTCGGTAAAATGAGTACCCAGCTTGCTGGGGGGGGGGGGGCAATGTGTAGCCTGCACACTATAATTAAAATTGTAAACCGCCCAGAGACTACTTGAAGTGGTATTGGGTGGTATATAAGCAGAACACTTTAAAAAGTTTGGCTCATAAAGCTTTGCAGGGTGGAGAGCTGGCAGTTCACACCAGAATGATTTCCACTTGCCTCACTTAAACTTCTTTCTTTCTCTTTTGCATGGGGCCTACTTTTAAGTGAACAAGCAAAAAAGTACGGAGGGGGGGGTAGATTTACGAGAGCAACGTTGGATGTAAAATACTGCCTGTTTATGTTAGTGAGATTTGTGCCGGTTGCCTGGTTTTTCATATTCCCCTTTTATCTTCACCATAAACTACCATAAGTGCATCACTTGTTAATAAAAATATTTTATTAGAAATATGTGGGTTTTTTCAAGAGCTTGAATTTGTAAATGATTTTTGCACTTGGCATTTCCCAGCCTTCTTGCATTCCTGTTTTCCTTCGGATTTCATGTATTAAGATGTACAAAATAATGCAAGGCATGAGTAAAGTGGATAGAGGGACACTCTTCTCCCTCTCACAAAAGACCAGAACTAGGGCACATCCACTCAAATTGGGGGCTGGGAGAGTGAGAACAGACAAAAGAAAATATTTTTTTCACCCAGCGCATTGTTAGTCTGTGGAACTCCCTGCCACAGGATGTGGTGATGGCATCCGGCCTGGATGCCTTCAAAAGGGGATTGGACAGATTCCTGGAGGAAAAATCCATCACAGGTTACAAACCATGATGGAGATGTGTAACCTCCAGGCTTAAAACTGGAGTACTTCAAGGGCCAGTCACAAGGGAGTGGTATGAGGAAACAGATATCTAGTCTCATGCACTCCCAGATGCATTTGGTGGGGCCACTGTGAGGTGGGGCCACTGTGAGATACAGGAAGCTGGACTAGATGGGCCTTTGACCTGATCCAGCATAGCTCATCTCATGTTCTTATGTTCTTATGAAAACGAAATGGGATTACAATGGCTGCTCCGCCCGGCCTCGTGCCGCGCAGGGGCGTCTTTGCCGGCCGGTTGAAGGAGGCGGCTATTGGTTACGCCATTGGCGTAGCCTACGCCCGGGGAGCGCGCCCTTTATAAGTTCTCGGCGCGCTCCCCTCAGCCTGCCTCCGCAATTGCCGGTTTCTTCCTGGAGTGAGTGGCACGCTGTCCTGGGATTGCGTGCCTGACTGGCTGCACTCTGTTTCTTCCCCGCTTGCTACAGCTCTTCCGACAATCAGCTGTTTGTGGGGTGAAGGCTTTTTGCTGGACCGCGCCTCCCGGAGCCTCGGTGACAGGCGAGTTCTTTCAAGAAGAGCTCCGGGAGGCTGGTGGGTCGGCTGGCCAGGCTCTTTCGAGCCTGTGTGATTGCGAGGCGCCCCGAGAGCAGCGAGCGGGAGCTCTCTGCATCCTTCTTTTACTCAGTCGCTTGCCGGTAGTTCCGACAAGCAGCTTCGCTTCGCTGACGGGGAGGAGGATGCCAGAGCTGCTACGGAGCTTTTTTCAGCTCTTTTCCCCCCAGCGATATTGCATGGGCTGCTTTGCAGCCTCCCGGAGTGGCTGGCGCTCAGGTTAAGTTCCGAGCTACTGCTCCCCCTTCAGCTCCTAACAATCGCCTGATTGTTGGGAGCAGCTGTCCCTTCGCCTCCCTCCTTCGCTCCAGGGGTGGTCGCTCCGGGGCGTTTCGGGTGACGGGTGGTTTAGCGTGCGGGGGTGGGTGGAAGTGATCAGTCGGAGCCTTCCCCGCCCCCTTTATCTCAGCTGCCTCTCGGGGAGCTTCCGACGACCTGCTGAGCTCGCTGACAAGCGCTTCCCTTCATTTTGTGTACCACGGACGGGTCTGTTAGGCAGGGGGCAGGCTGGTCGCAGCCTGCTTCCTTTGAGTGGGGAGCAGGAGCTCTTCAAGCCCCTGTTCGCTCAGCCTACCGGCTGCCATTTAACGGAAAGGTAGCTGGTTGCTGCGCCCTGCTCCTGCTTGCCTTTTTGAGCCCCTGTCAGGGCTTGTTTCCAGGGGCTGGCTAGGGAAGTGGCTTCACTGGCTTCTTAGGCTGGGTGACGCCTGCAGTATTGCTGACCGCCCCACAAGACTAGTAACAGGGCAGAAATATGTATTGCAATCATTGCAATCATTGCATGTCTATGATGCTTAGATACAGCATAGTCTGATTTTATTGTTTCTGTGCTGCTGGTTCAGAGTTGATGTGCATTCTTCCTTTAGTTGCGTTGCATGCAGAAAACAAATGAGTTTGATGTAGAAACTATAAAGTGTCACCCTAGGGTCACCCTTGGGAGTAATTCTTCTTGTTTTCCAGCCTTGTGCATCTCAATTTAGTAGTCTGCTATCACAGATCTTAACATCTATGTACCTTACTGTAATACAGACTTGCACCAATTGACAAAATACGTTTTAAAGCATATGAACATAAGAAGAGCCATGCTGGATCAGGCCAAAGGCCCAGCTAGTCCAGCTTCCTGTATCTCACAGTGGCCCCACCAAATGCCTCTGGGAGCACATGAGACTAGATATCTGTATCCTGATATCACTCCCCTGCCTCTGGCCCTTGAAGGGTCCTGGCTTTAAGCCTGGAGGTTACATATCTCCATCATGGTTTGTAACCTGTGCCTCTGGGCTTGGCAGCCATTTTGGTTGTACTTTCTGGGCCTACTCTTAGCTCTTATATCCATTCCCATCTGTCGGGCTGGGCGCCCTAGGCGGCTCTACCTACATCCAGTTATCCTGTGCTTAAGGTTTTTAGCTTTGTTCAGGGGATGTTACACCCTTCTATCGGGGGTGGCTCAGGGATGCCAATTTGGTTTGGTACTCGGTGGCCATTTTGGCCATGCCTCATGGGCCTACCCCTTAGGCAGTGATCTACATCCATCTGTCTGGCTGGACATTCCGTGTGGCCCTGAACACCTCTGTCCGTTTCTTGACTCCTTAGTGGAGACTAGCATCTTTGTATTGTGCATTTCAGGTTAGTTGGCGGTAACTTTTCAACTCCGGTGGTGGCCTGCCTACCCACCCATTCGGCCATTTTGTGCACATCATCATTCAGTGTGTTTGGGGTGGGTGGGTATAATCTGCATCCATCCTCTTTTCTCATGGTTGTTATACCCGTGCCACGATTTGTTTCGGCAGTTACATACTAGGGCTATCCTTTTGATGCTCAGGGAATCAAATATTTTCTTTTGCCAGTTCTTACTATCCCAGCCCTCAATTTGAGTTTATGCCCTGGTTTTGGTATGTGGGAGGGAGAGAAGAGCTTCCCTTTAGGCATTTTACTCATACCCTGCATGATTCTGTATGCCTCAATCATATTCCCCCTCAGGTGCCTTTTGTCCAGACTTAAGAGGCCCTAATGTTTTAGGTCCTTCTTGAGATGCGGTGACCAGAATCGTACACAATACCCCAGGTTGGGCCTTACTATTGTTATGGGTAATGGCATTGTAATGTTGATTGATTTGTTTTCAAACCCCTTTTTCAATAATCCTTACATTTGGCTACGTTAAGACATATTTGTCATCTCTCAGCCCATTCCCACAGTTTGGAGAGATCCTTCTGGAGCTCTTCACAATATTCTCTGGTTTCCACCACATAGAAAAGTTTTGTGTCATCTGCAAACTTGCCCCCCCTCACTGTTTATCCCTGTCTCCAGCTCATTTATGCTTGTTAATCATCAATTTACCGATTAGTCCTGAGACCCCCCTCTCGTTCAACCTGTCCTTGATTTAATTCTTTAGCCAAGAGGGGCGGCTCAGGCAGCGGAATCCATTTAGGGTCCTCTGTCATGAAGTCAGGCGCCACGAATCGTGGGGGCTGTTACACACCACAATCTGGGTTGGCTGTTACATTCCAGGGCCACCTTTCCCATTCTCCTTGAATCCGTTTTTGATTGGTGCCACGCACACGCCACTGAGTTACTTTTCACCTGTTTGCCCCTTTATATTCGGCTACGCCGTTTAAGGAGGGAGGTTCTAATGGGAAGGGGAAGGGTAAAGCCCCTGCCAAGAAAAGGCCTAGTCAGCAGCCCCTTACTTATCCATCCTCTTCATCAGGTGCTGAATCACCTAGCCTTTTGGCTGCTTGGTAGAAGCTGCCTCGCATGGAGCGCGAGCACGCTAAAAGGTGGGGGACGGCCGTGTCTTGTGGGAGCGAGTGTTCTACGAGCGGGGCCAAGGCCTGGAGGAGGGCGGAGCGTAAACTAATGATGGCTGATGGTGACATGCAATTCTTCTCTTGAGTCCGTTTTAGCAGGATCTGCCAGTATCGTTTCTGCAGGTACGTCATCTGTGACTACTGAAGTAGCCGCGTCATCGCATGCTCTGCTCAGACCTCCCCCCAGTTGCTGTGTCTTCCAACGTAGTCACATTCCCGCCAGCCGTTGAAGACTCATCGCTTCCGGCCCTGGTTTCAGCCTGGGCTGCGTATTCGCATGGTAAGTCGGCTCCAGCAGTCCAGCATCTACCCTCCATGGAGTTGCGGCGCCTGGTCGTCCATTTTTGCGCAGACTGCGCTATAGTATTGTGGGACTTCATAGTCCTCATCAGACGCGCCGCGCATCGGCCGAAATTTAGTGTGCTGCCTCGTTCCCCCTGGGGTGGCAGCGCAGTGGTATTGCCCGGACCTAACCCAATTTTCGAGTTATTCTGAAGATTCCGATCTCTCCTAATAGGTTATGTAGGCTGGCTAATGCACAGCCTTGAGTTTGTTCTGCCAGTTATGAGGTTGCCTTGTTTCAAGCTGCCACTTTGGTACCCCTTTTTTGCCACCTCACGCGTTAGCGAGCTGCTTGCCCAATCCAAAAAAAAAAAAAAAAAAAAAAAACCCGACTCCTCGCTTATGCATTACGTTGGTCGGGTATGGTCAGCGAGCAGGATCTGGTCTCTCAGCATATTTGTAGAGTGAAGACTGACCAGCGAGGTAAGGCCGGCACGATACACCTTCGTAGGTTTTCTGTGCTCCAAATTTGCCCGGTCCTAGCGTTATGTAGGTCCGCCCTGCTCACTTACAATTATCGGGGGTACCTATTTCTGTGCAAAGAGGGGTCGCCTTTTACAGGTGGCCAATATTGGTCAATTTCACTGAGGGCACTGCAGGTCGCTGGCGTATCGGGCTGGCATTTTGGGCATCATTTGCTCTGGATAGGTGCTGCTTCCACCGCAGCTGCCTTTGGCGCCAATTGGGTTGGCAACCAACGGATTGGGTGATGCAGATCCGGAGACATTAAAATCTTCTGTACGTTTACTAATGGACTGGTAACACCGGCCAGTTGTTCCTTTCTTTCTCGTTCCAGCTTCTACCCCCCGGGAGCCGGGTTTGAGCGTTGGTTTACGGCCTCAGTTTTTGTTTACTGGGCCTTGGAGTTGATATCCAGTCTGGACGTGGCCGCGCTTTCGGCCTTGGAGCTGGCTGCCCTATCAGCCTTGGAGCTGGCCGCGCTTTTGGCCTTGGACGTGGCCGCGATTTGGCCTGGGATGTGGCCGCGCTTTCGGCCTGGGACGTGGCCGCGCTTTCGGCCGTGGCCAATGGGCCGGTTTCCTGTGGAAGGGCAAGAAGGTTATGCCTTGACACGCCTTTCTTACTGTGCCTCTCAGTGATCTGCCCCCTGCCACCTTGCTGAGCATCGTGGTTGCCCATGTTGGTAGGAATTGACTTGACCCGTAAGTCGGGCAAGTATCTCATTCTCTAGATCCTCGTGGATCTGAGAGTGTTCCAGTGTACTCGCTCATTGGTTTGTGTCGTTTGGTCTGTGATCATTCCCCGGTTGAATGGGGGTTCGCGCCACCATGAGTAGCGCCATTTAATAGTAAACATCATGCAGATCTCTATAAAATAATCAAGGTCTCCGGCAGTCCTACCGTAATAACCAATGTGATCAAGTGGACTGCCTAGAAATTGGGAATGGGGGATGCCCAAAACACTTTGGCATCCTCATTGCATGCATAACTGGCTGCAATAAATTACTTCAGAGAGTCGATCTGATAAACCTTATCGGGAATGGGAGATGCCCAAAACACTCCGGCATCCTCATTGCATGCATAACTGGTTGCAATAAATTACTTCAGAGAGTGGACCTGATAAACCTTATCCATTGTGTTAGTTGCCCGCGTTGTGCAGGCCGAAGCGGGAGCTGTCCTGTGGCACTCCAACATCCCTACTGGGGAAACCACCTTAATTCATCAGGATGGTGTGCATTTATTGGACAAGGGCCTGGATACCCTTATTCAGAATCTTAAGGAGGGCCTGAGGGCCGAATTGTTCGGCTGTGGGGTAAAGAGTCGCAGTGCGCCTCTTTGGTGGCGGGTAGCGCATAAAAAGTTAACCATTTAGGTCCCGAATCTAATTACATCTTCACGTCTTCGGCAGCCTTCCATTAATAACCCAATAGGATTTAGTTAGGGAGCAAATAATAATAATAACCCAAAACCCTAGGAGGGCTGCCAACCTTTAATCAAGCGTTGATGCCAAAAGATCTCATTGGCATCCTCACTGCGGCAGTGCAACGGGCCGCAGGAAATTGGTGGAGTAGCGGGACCTAATCAATTTGTTGTTACAATTTTGATGATGCGCTACGGCTCAGGCCCTCCTAAAGTTATTGCTCATTGATAAGTAATTTAAAATTCGTTACTGTAGTTAATAAAGTTGTGGCCCTTATTTAACCCAAGCGGAACGTGTGTCGCCTCTTTCTTTCAACCTGGCCCGGCAATGCGTTTTAGGCACAGCTTTAAAAAGTTCCTTTTGAAAAGAGT
>JAHTLZ010000195.1:173933-186472 GCA_023846285.1 Phrynocephalus versicolor
CTTACTTACTTACTTACTTACTTACTTACTTACTTACTTACTTACTTACTTACTTACTTACTTACTTACTTACTTACTTACTTATGTTCAAACTGGTTATCATCACCATGTTGATTCTCTTGATATTTTGAGGTAGAGCTAGGGAGCAGAGGGTTGTGTTTTATTTTGTAAACCACTAAGAATACTGGATATTCACACTAATGAAGTGATATACAAACCCAATAGATAGATAGATAGATAGATAGATAGATAGATAGATAGATAGATAGATAGATAGACAGACAGACAGACAGACAGACAGACAGACAGACAGACAGACAGACAGACAGACAGACAGACAGACAAACAGACAGACAGACAGACAAACAAACAGGCGGGTTTAGAAACAGAGCTGCCTTGTGTGGAAAAAGACCTTAGCATATCGCAAAAAGTGTGTGCTTTCCAGTTAATTCTGACTTATGGTGACCTTCCAAGTATTTTCTAAATGTAAAACATTCAGAAGTGGTTTACCAGTCTCTTCTCCCTATGGTGCTTTGGACCATAGCAGCTTGCTCAAGGCTGCGTAAGTAGCAGGGACCTATCAGCCACACCTGTGCTCCTGATGATCTAGCTTTAAACCTTCTGGTGGAAACAGAGTGGGGATTTGTACACCTGGTCCAGATTCTCCAACATACTGAGCCATACATTTTCAGAGATAAACATGGTCTTAATCTGAACATCTGCTAGAGCTGCCAGGTCATAAGCACCCAGGGGTTAGATTTCAGGGCCAAAATTTTTGACCCAGAGGTGGGTTATTTTGTTGGTAGGTCCTTGCAATGGCATGAGCTCCAGAGAAGCCCAGAGAGGTGGAGAGGTTCTTCAAAGGTCTAACACCACCACTAGCGGGGCTTCCATGGCTGGAAGGCACATGAATAATGATAGAGATGGTGGTGCCTTCCTCCATTTGGCAAGGTGGACCCAACAATGGTACAGCACTAAGGAAGAAGGGGAGGGGAAGAGAAAAGGGGAGAGGGGGGAGACAGACAGACAGACAGACAGACAGAGATGAACCCTAGCCACATACATGCTCTGGGTAATCTAGTCTGGTCCCTCTTGCATGCACATAAATGTTGGTAACAAAGACCCAACAACAAGGGCATATGAGAGAGACAGTGGGTGAATTTATCCACTAACAGACACACAGAGAAAGCCTTCTGGGAATTGATGGAGATGGGTGAGTTTTAAAGCCACATCTCATGCAAAAATAAAAACTCAATCTCCTCCTCCAGTTCTTCCTCCTTCAGATGGCACTGTAAAGACAGGTAAGCCTACTTGATTTCTGAGTATTTTAGCTCTCAGGAAAGACTGTTGCTAGAGTGAAAACTTCTCACTGCAAACCATGGGTCTATCCTAGACTGACTCCTAAATCCTTCCAAGGATCTTCAGCAGGGTTCTGGCCTTTCTTGGTTTTTGGAAGTGATTTTGCTGGCAAAGGTTTCCAAATTAAATGCATGAAAGCAGCTAACAATTCCACACAGTCAAGTTTACTTCTGTGTAAAGAGTCACAAGACTGGTATCACTGTCAATAACTTTTGTATCAATCATCCTTACTCTAATCACAATTGCTTCATCTAAATTAGCACTTCAGTTAGGGAGGGGGGTCCTGATTTGCTTTGTCCTCGCTAGGTAAATGAAACTTAAATTTCTCCTTGGTCCGCATGTCAGGAAGAGGGACTTGAAGAAAGTGATGACTTTGATCTGCAGCTCATAGACAGAGGAACAGTGAGTTGTTTTAGCTATGAGCACTCAGCCATTATTTTGGGGCTGCTTGTATGCATGTGTGTGTGTGTTTAGTTCACAAAGGTTAAAAACAAAAGGGAAAAGGAAACTTATTATTGGCAAATCAGTTTTGTAAGTAACTTGCAAAAGCCAAAACAAAAATGCCACCATTTGCTGGCTTGGTCTTGTGATGGATACAAGCTTTTCCAATATGTTGGAGAAGCTATCAAAATACCATCTTGTTGAGTTGAGGCAATCAGTTTCATCTAGAATAATGGTGGAGAACCTTTGGCCCTCCAGATGTTTTAGACTGCAACTCCCAGACTTCCAAGCCTGTACTGCCAATGATCAAGGACTGTGGGAATTGTGGTGCAAAACAACCACTCACTCCTGGATGCACCTTTTGGCCGATGATCCAGCCATGCTGTTTGGCCTTCACGTAAATGGTGTCTTCATGGAGAACCAGAAGCACCTTCATGGATCCGGTCAAGGGCTCACTTAGAATTACCCTAGGAGGGTGAGTCAGCCTCAGTTTGTCTTCCCGTTGTATTAAGAAGCTGCAACACAAACCAAATCTGGAGAAGCCAAAGCTGATAACCAGTAGAATAAATATAAACCATCAATGCTGGATCCTCCTGTCAGACCATTCATATTTTACACATCCACCCAGAAGTACCTTCATGCAAAGCACATTGCATTATTTCCCCTTTATCCCGGTCCACTTGCCAGTTTTGGTAGGTTTTCGCCCTACGCCATCCACCTCCTTCCCCAGCAAGATTACAAAGCAGTCAATTCACCTACTCCATAAACTCGGTGCTGCCAAGTCCTTTCAAAGTACCATAGAAATTTGAAAGAGCTGCTAGGTTTCATTATACAGTGGACCCTCGTATAACAGTTTGTATAACAAAAATCTGTGCAACCTAAAAAAATTCCAGAGACAGGGGAAATTTGCTTAAGACAAATGTCTATGGGGTGAATCCGTACAACATAAAAATGGTTGTGATTAGGGATTACAGTAAACCCCCGCCGATCGTGGGGGTTAGGGACCCACCCCACCCGCGATCCATGAAAATCCGCGATATGCGGAAGTGGGTGGGGGGCCTGGGGGCGGGGGGCTTGCAAAAGCCTTGGAGGAGCATGGGGGCGGCACGGAGCGACCCGATCTCCCCCCCGCCGCCCCCCCGCATGGCTCCGAGGTACTCCGGAGGCACCCGGGGCAGCTGCGGAGGGGGACGCTCTCCCTCCGCGCACCCGCCCCGCATGGCTCGGAGACACACACCCACCCACAGTGCAGGTACTGCGATCCTGTGATGTAGCGGGACCGCGGGGCCTGAACCGCGAAATGGCAGGGGGTTACTGTACTCTGTTTTCAATGCATTCCTGTGGGACATTGGTATAAAGGAAAATTTGCTTAACATAATTTCATTTCAAATGAATTAGTTCCTTTATACAAGGCACTACTGTACTGAGTACGGAGATAAAAAGGGACATTTCTGATATGCAAGGGTGGTAGCACTTCCCAGGACACAAAGGCCTCAGCACCGATCCAGGGATAGTGTTCAATGATTTGGCCCCGTCCATAAAGCTCAAACAAAGCTTTATGCATGAAAGAAGCTGGTATATAGACAGGAAACAAATCAAACCAGTTTATGGCCTTAGTTGTTATAACAGAAGGATTTTCATCTCTGCAGGATGAAAATGTGCCAGCCATCTTTCCTCCAAAGTTAAGTGTTGGTCATTTAAGCAGTATAATTATCCTGAAGTGAATTCTTGCATTGAAGTTTTTCACAACCTCACATGCTGCCTCTGCTACATGTTGCTGGAAGTGATCATTCTTGGCGGAGGTGACTGTCAATCTCTCCAACATTAACTAATAGTTCCCTCCCACCTCTCTGCTCTATTTTGCTCTGAAGAATCTTTTGGAAGCAGTCAGTCTGTTGAAAAGCAGCCATATTTTTTCTTTGTTTAATCCCTTCAATTGTAAGAAAAGAAACAGGCTTCTTGTTTTTTCTACTTCAAATGTGAGTTATTGAGACAGTAAGTGCCAATTGATGAAAAAAAGAGGGATGGACTACTTTGGGGAATTTGAAGCTCCTTTGGCTCTGTGAATCACCACACTTCTGCTGCATAGCTAGGGAATGTAACCAAAATTCAAATATCTGCAGCACAGCTCTTTCTATTGCTTAGCAATAAATTGCACATTGACACCACTGGGGTTGAACATGATCAAAACTTTCACTGATGATCCCACAGTCACTGCAAACTTTTCCCAACTCTCTAAAAACTGTAGGTATCAAACTTTCAAGCTGTGACATGTCTGCTTCTGGAGTACCATAGAGTGGAAATCCCTCCCCAGGCACTGATCCGGCTGTGTTTTATGGATTGCCTCCTGCCATGAGAGCTGCTTGTCAGGTCAATGAAGTGTAACTCCTTGTACTGCCTGTTGCCAAGTTAGTTAAAGACAAATCACAGTTCATACACAAAATATGTGCGGCTTGTTTCGGCTGTTTGTTCAGTCTAATAGTGCTGAGCCTTAATAGACTGTACCCAGCTTAGCAAATGTAATTATAGGCATGCCGTACAGACAGGTACATCATCCCGGGAAGCCCTTGCCAAGGCAGACTGTGCGTGCTCAGCAAAGCGACTTTAAGATTAGAGGATGCTAAATGTCAGCAAAGATAAATCAAGAGGTTCCCATCTCTGGCAAAAAGGAAAAAACATCAGGCAGAAGCAAGTAAAACCTTGTCCAGCGCCTGTCACGGCCGCTGAACACCACTATCCTTAGAATCATAGAATCATAGAGTTGGAAGAGACCTCAAGGGCCATCTAGTCCAACCCCCTGCCATGCAGGAACCCCATCACAATATTTCCGACAGATGGCCATCCAGCCTCTGCTTAAAAACCTCCAAAGGAAGGAGACTCCACCACCCTTTGTGGCAGCATATTCCGCTACCGAACAGCTCTGACTGTCATGAAGTTCATAGAATCATAGAATCATAGAGTTGGAAGAGACCTCAAGGGCCATCTAGTCCAACCCCCTGCCATGCAGGAACCCCCATCACAATATTTCTGACTGATGGCCATCCAGCCTCTGCTTAAAAACCTCCAAAGATGGAGACTCAACCACCCTCAGCGGCAGCATATTCCACTGCCGAATAGCTCTAACTGTCATGAAGTTCCTCCTAATGTTCAAATGGAATCTCTTTTCCTGTAGTTGAAACCATTGACCCAAGTCCTAGTCTCTGAAGCCATGGAAAACAAACCAGATCCCTTCCTTTTCTGCAGGCCATTATCACATAACTTAGGTCGCGGTCATACCTGCGTTTTCTCCTTAGTTTCCCTTCGGCTAACTGCGCATAAAAAGATTATGTCCTAACCATGAAGAGAAGTAAATTCCGTTCCCGGCTGACCATGCCTCTTGAGCAGCAGTTTCAGCAAAGTTTTAATAACCACCGCCAGGGGCTGGATTTAGAAACTTCGCTCGAAAATGCTTACTTATTTGCTTCTGTCACCACAATAGGACACAGAAAATACACCGTGGAATCAGTTGTTCCCCCTTTTTGACAGCTTCCCGTGGAAAAATGCAAAGTAGACAGGTAGAGACAGAACCAAAATAGGAGAACACGACGCAGGAGTGAGGAGGACACTAAACTGTGCTTTAAAAACCATGTGACCGCCTGGAAAACAAATGCGCATGAAATTTATATACAAAGAGAATGCTGGTGTGACCATGGCCTTATATCATCAGAGGTTTCATGATCCAAAGGGAAACAGATATTTCCTATAACTTTTAAGCAAGAGGGGGCAATCTTGGGAGCCAAGGTCTAATATGCCATAAACCAGTCCCCCCTGAAACTTGAGAAAAGTTTACTCCTTCGTTAGTCCAGGGCTTTGTTTGAAGTATAAAGCTGCTCTCCGAGGTGTGAAACTATTTCGGGGGGGGGGGGACGTGTTTTCTGTGCCTGAAAAGTTCAGACTAAAACCACCAAGTGGATTCTCCATCCCACTGACACCCACTGACATGGAAACCACTTGCCCCCTGAAGTCACTGATCCACCAGCATCGCCATGGCCCACAAGGGGTGACTCCCTGGCAAGTCCAAGGTTTGGTACAACTCTGCTTTTAACCCCTCAAAAGGGTGGTGGGAAGGATGAACATCCAGCGGATTGGGCCCTTGGTCTAATTAATAAAACCCCTGAAGCTCCCCACACACATATATACACACTTCCTTCCATTCTTTAATTCCAATAGCATCTCACTCAGAGTCAACAGTGCTGTTGAATGGACTTCTCCATATGTTCTTAAATGTCTCCCCCTACACACACACACACACACACACACACACACACACACATACACACACACACAAATCATCCACCTCCTCCTCTTCTGAAAATGCATGCATCCTAAAAGCGTCCACTTACCGCTTTTGCCCACTCCACCTGATCCCAGCATCACCACCTTATACTCCCTGAAGCCTGCCGAAGTCGCGCTGGGAGAGTTGGGGTTTTCACCTTCAAGTTCCATCCTCCTTGGGCGAGCGCTGTCAAGAACAGGCAGGTGCCTGCTTCCAAACAGCCTGGGAAAGCAATTGGGGAAGGGGAAGATCTGGCGGGGAGGAGGTACGATTCAGTTAGCTTCACTCACTTGCCGTGGTGCCTGCCTGCGTGAGCAGCAGCAGAAGGTCTCATAGCAACCAGTTTTTAAGAGCTTCCAATCAAAACCCAGCTCGTCACCCTCCCCCTTTCCTCCCTCCCTGTATCTCTTTCTGTTTTGCCATCCTCTTCCAGGGTGCGTGATGCTGCTCTCCACTCTTACTAACCAAACTCCTTCAGGGAGGGAGTCAGGGAAATAGCCCTTGGATAATGAAGGACCCTTGGCATCTCCCTCATCCACATCAGGGGAACAGATGGCATAAACTGTGGTTATCCACACACTCTAACCACTGGGCCATTTTCTGCTCATGGGCTTTGCCTAAAGGAGCTTGGTCAGTGAGAGCAGTGATCAGCCTCATGCACCCTGGAAGAGGATAGAGAAACAGAAAGAGGGTGAGTCAGGTGCCATAGAACCCTGATCCAGGGTTTTGTTTGAAGGATAAAATTGCTCTCCAAGGTGCTGAAACTATTTCAGGGAGGCGTGTCCTGTGCCTGAAAGTTAAGAGTAGAATCACCAGGTGGATTCTCCACCCAACTGACATGAAAACCACCTGCCCCCTGAAGTCTCAGACCCACCAGCATCACCTTGGCCCACAAGGGATGACGTCCTGGCAAGTCCACTGGACTTCCATGGGTGTTGCACCCCCATGCACTATGCCACTGTCTTTAGTCAAGCCCATGAACAGAGAGTGGCATAGTGGTAAAAGTGCACAGAACTTGGTTTCACATTTCCACTCAGTCATAAGATTCACCAAGTCTCACTATCTCAGCCTTATCCACCTCACAAGTCATTTATTTATTTATTTATTTATTTATTTATTTATCCCTCTGGGTGGCTTCGTATGAAGATTTCTTGAGAAATCTGCTCTTGCCACTGTGGCATATGCCCTAGTGACATCCTGGCTGGACTACTGTAATGCACTCTAAGTGGGTTTACTGATGGAAAGTCTTGAAAAACTTCAACAGGTCCAGAAAGCAGCAGCCAGATTGCTGACTGGGGTGAGTTAAAGAGATCACATTACACCCATACTAAAGCAGCTCCGCTGGCTGCCAATCACCTACCGGGCACAATTCAAAGTGCTGACCTTAACCTACAAAGCACAAAATGGCTTGGGTCCAAGGTACCTCAAAGATCGAATCTCACAGTATGAACTGGCTCGGGTGTTAAGGTCATCAGGAGAGGCCTTTCTCTCCATCCCGCCACCTTCACAGGTGCGCTTCAAAAGAACACATGAAAGGGCCTTCTTTGTTGCTGCTCCCAAACTTTGGAACTCCCTCCCACTGGAGGCCAGGACTGCCCCATCCCTGATGTCTTTCTGGCAGCAAGCAAAGACCATCCTCTTCAGGCAAGCTTTCCCGGATTGAGGGACTTCCTACTATGTAACTTTATATGGATTACCATACATGATTGCAATGACTGATTTCATAAGAACACCAATGTTTTCTATGTTACCTTCCGCCTCTCACAATGGATTTTTCTTTTCTTTTTGCGTGCTTTGTACCTCTACTGTTACCTTTTAATATTCTGTGATGCTTCTTTTAATTCCCTGTTTTTAACTTGAGTATGTCTTAAATGTTCCAAGCTGTATATTGACCCTCATTATTGTCAGCGACTTTGGGTCCTTTTTCCAAGGAGAAAGGTGGTGTCAACATATTCTAAATAAATAAATAAATAAATAAATCCCATCTCTTCAAGGAGGCATTTGGTGACCTTTTTACTTAATATTTTTTTTTTTGCCGCCCGTGCCATCCTTTGTGAGGGGGGGGTATTGTACCCCCCTACTTTTATTGGAAGTTTGCCTCTTTTTATGTTTGTTTGCTGGTGTCTGTTTTTACTGCTTTTACTGTTCACCACCCAGAGTTCCGCTTTGGAAGATTGGGCGGTATATGAATGTAACAATAAATAAATAAATAAATAAATAAATAAATAAATAAATAAATAAATAAATAAATAAATGGGGAAATTGGCAACTAGGTATACTACCTTGAATTTGTTGGTGGAGAATCAGGATATAAATGTAGTGAGTAAATCGGCGAATACATATACTTTTCAGATGGAAGTGAATGGAATTGAGTTCACCACTTCCCATCCAATGCAGGAAGATTTATTTGGGCTTAGTCTGATCCTGCCCCATGATACGCCAGTAATATCACGCAATCCAAAATGACAATATTCAACATTCTCCTCTATAAGCCTTTGAATAAAGCTCTAACGTCCAAGAATCCATGTGCATTTCGCCTTGCAGGATGAAAGCAATTCCTTGTTAAGTTACCCAAAACTGAATTTGCATTCACAGTGCAACACAGTTGTTCCCAACCGTGGATAACTCAGCTGTTCTTGGTCTGCATCTCCTAGAAACCCCAGGCAATATAACTGATGGTGAAGAATTCTGGGAACTGCAGTCCAAGAACACCTTAGTTACCCAAGATTTGGGTACGACTGATCTAACAGAACAAGGTGGAGACTCTACAGCCATATCAAGGACATGGGGGTCAATTTTGGTGCTTCACCAGAAGGTACCAAAATTCACCTGGTGTAGATCTCTTTGGCTTCTTCATAAGATAAGATTAAGATAAGATAAGATAAGATAAGATAAGATAAGATAAGATAAGATAAATCTTATCTTATTTACTTGTTACACAGCTCCCAATATAAAGAACAAGTAAAGATGGGTAGGTGCACAAAAAAGTGTAAGGGGAGGGAGAGAAAAAAAGCTAATAGAGATTAAATAAGAAATCCCAATATACAAATATTACACTATAAAAATCTGCATATAAAAATAAATATATATAAAAAGAAGCTACAGTATACCACATATGAATATGTTAAATTGTAGAGCTGAAGAGTCTCACAGCAGTGGGAATAAAGGACCTGCAGTAGCGCTCCTTCCCACACCGGAGATGTCTGAGTCTGCCACTCAAGGACCTACGCAGAGCCTCCACTCTCTGGTGCAGTGGGTGAGAGGTATTGTTCATAATGCATGTCAGCTTGGCCAACATCCTCCTCTTACCCATCTCCTCCACAGAATCCAGAAGGCATCCCAAGACAAAGCTAGCCCTCCTGACCAGCTTGTTCAGTCTGTTATTGTCCCGTTCAGTACTACCTGAACTCCAGCAGACTACAGCGTAGAAAAAAGCTTAGGCTACACAGAGTCATTAAAAATCCTTAACATAGGCCTCCACATTCCAAAGGACCTCAGTCTCCTCAGGAGACGGAGGTGGCTTTGACCCTTCTTGTATAGGGCATCAGTGTTATGAGTCCAGTCCAGTTTATTATATGTGAACACCCATGTACTTGATGCTGTTCACTATCTCAATATCTAAGCCCCGGATGTTCACTGGTGTAAAAGGTTCATAGACTGTTGAGTCTTCAAGGTGCTGAGTCTTGATGATTATTGTTGTTGTTGTTCAGTCGTTCAGTCATGTCCGACTCTTCGTGACCCCATGGACCAGAGCTTGCCAGGCCTTCCTATCCGTCACTGCCTCCCGGAGTTTTGTCAAATTCATTTTGGTTGCATCGATGACACCGTCCAACCATCTCATTCTCTGTCGTCCTCTTTTCCTTTTACCTTCGATTTTTCCCCAGCATCAGGCACTTTTCCAAGGAGTCCTCTCTTCTCATGAGGTGGCCAAAGTACTGGAGCCTCAGCTTCAAAATCATAGATGATTATATTACTAGGTAAGTTCCCATCTCACAAAAAAAAATCAGACAAATATTTGTGGCCTGCGAAACATGAGGGTCATTTTTGGGGTATACACAAGGGACACTACTAAAGGTGGTTGTGGGTAGGGTGTTTGTCATTGGTGCAGAAGATGGGGAAATAATTGTACAATTGCCCCCCCCCTTACACTGAAGCAAAACTTTTGCTCACACTCCAAGCAGTGGTAAAGCTGAAATTAGAAGCCTACTCCATATCAGTGATCCTCCGGGTACCTTGGACTTAAGAACTTGCAGCCATGAGATCAGTCTGGGATTCTGAGAACTGAAATCCATGATATCCAGTGAACCAAGGGCTCTGAAGCCCTGGCCAGTTTGTTACTGGTGTTCATCAATAGCTTTTTTGCCCTATTGATGCCTCTTACTGAGGGTTTTCCTTCTTATTGCCCTGGCTTCTTTCTTTCTTTCTTTTTCTTTTTGCTTGTATTGTTGATTTTAACACTCTATTGTTGATTTTAACACTGTTGTAAACTGCCCAGAGTCCCATTGGAAGATGGGCAGTATAGAAATAAATAAATAAATAAATAAATAAATAAATAAATAAATAAATAAATAAATTGTGTAACTTGCCATGGCTAATAGAGGCTAATTAATGAGGCACTGTGGCACTTCTCAGGTGCACAATTGAAGATTTGATCAGGAAAGTGAGCCCAACATATCCTGGATCCTGGTGTCTATTCAGTGAGCCAAAATTAAGTGCAACAAGTTATGCAAAACCTATGAAAATACCAGTAGGATTCCAGCAAAATGGATTTATTGATCTCAGTATGGGTGTTTCTGTGTGAGTCAGAAACCTTTTATAGAAAGGTTCTGAATTGTATGAAAGCCACTGCATATATTATGTGTGCATGAAATCATTCCACTGTGTGCTATACCCATTGCAATTGAGCATGTAACTTACGAGTTCAATGTTGCACTTTTTGTGCAAAATTGTACTTTACCAATTTTGCATATTTGCACAAACAAACTGTGTTCAATTCTGTACTTTTCATGACACCCAAAGAAGGACTTGCACAGCATTATTCCTATATGTGCATGTAGTTGTGAATATGAATTCTTAATGCATGGAGATAGACTAAACATGCTGTGGAATTGACTTGTATAGCGACCTCCCTTCTGTACTTCCTTGGTGATAGCCAAATGTTCTGTAGCATCCACAAGGGACATGTGACATGGTGTTATCATTAGGGACAATATTTGAAAATAACCTCTGCTTTGCATTGGCCATGAGAAGGGAAAACCTAGATCTGCGGTGCAAAGAAAGCATGCTAACTTTCTCGTTCCCATAAAAGCCAGCTTGTTAAGACTTTGTCCACCCCATTGCCCCCCCACTTGGAATGACGAGTCGAGGCAGTGTGTTGGGGTAAACTGGGCCACACTTTATTGACAAACAACAACATAACAACAACAGGAGGGGCCAAGCATCATCTCCATTTGGTCGGAACCCCGGGATCTCCCGGGACCCCTCCGACCGGCAGCCTAGGCGAGCCTTCAACCCCCAGGTGGTGCTGTCATGGGACAGCACGGCCCAGGCCGGTTAATTTGGTTACCTCCTCCCTGCTTGTTATACTCCAACCTGGGTAATTCCCAGCGCAGGGAGGCACTTGCCCTCCCCCACCCCAGCCCCGAGACCTCCTGGCCCGCAGTGCTGTGGTGAAGGGGCGTTTAGATTTTACTTGCCAATGATCTGCTCCCTGCTGCCTCCATGCTTTTAGCCGCCAAAGTGTGACCGATAAACAATTCCACAAACACTAAACTCGAGGAACCAGTGTGGGATAGGCGAAAAATCCCCGCTCTCATCGGCCAATCTAGAGTGCGGGTCAAAAATTCCTATCCGGCCCCAAACAAGGCGACCAGTACAACTCACACTGGCCCTAACGCGGTGGGTGGGTGGGGAACGCTGCCGGAAAGGGACTGGTGGCTGGGGGGAGGAGCCACCCTTTATCGGGCGCTCCTCCCCCCGCCCCTGCAGGACTCCAGCGTCCTGCCTCCTCTCCTCGCCCTCCTCGGGCGGGGGCAAATCGGCTCCGCGGGGGACAAGCCGCCCGCGGAGCTAGCATAAGACTTCTCATCTCTGGGGGGATTAGGGTTTGGGGGTTTTCTTCCATAAAGATTTCTGGATTTCCCCAAAAAATGTCTGTGTAAAACACTAGTGTCTCTTTCCTCCATGAAGATAAGTACACCAATGCCAAAAGTAGCAATGGACTGCTTGACTGATAAAAATAAGAAACAAATAACCCATCTAATGCTTTAAAGGAACATGCAGCAAGATAGTAGCTGTTGCTGTTGAGCTTAACTACTGTATGTGGTGGCAGTTTGTGCAAAGACATCTTTGTCAACAAATTCACCTTGAGACCAACTAGCAATCTCATTATGTCTTAGGCAGAATAAAAGGTTTGACATGACTT
>JAHTLZ010000195.1:202143-228095 GCA_023846285.1 Phrynocephalus versicolor
TCTTCTTCTTCTTCTTCTTCTTCTTCTTCTTCTTCTTCTTCTTCTTCTTCTTTTGAACACAGCTGCCATGTGTTAAGCTGGGGTTGGCCTCCAATGATTGAGCTGTTTCCAAGACCATGTTGTTGTTGTTGTTGTTGTTGTTGTTGTTGTTGTTGCTGCTGCTGCTGCTGCTGCTGCTGCTGCTGCTGCTGTTTATACCCTGCCCATCTGGTCATCTGGCCACTCTTTGAGGCTTACAACAAACAATAAATATCACATATCAAATACATAAACGACCAATTAATACAATAAGACCATACTAACATCACAACAAACAACCTATATGTGGATAAATCAAACTTAGTAAAATAAAATCCAAATAAAGTAAGAAAAACTACAGGTCAATTAACTAGAAATTGCAAAAGAGGTAAATTAATATTGTCTTGTTACTGATCTAATGCAGGTTACTTGTAGTAGTTGAATGTAAACTGCTAGCGAAAAGCGGTAGACATATATTACATAACCAGCCAAACATAATCAAAAACAACAGTGGAACAACAAAATAACTCAAACTACATTAAAATGCAATTAAATAACATAGTCATCATAAAATTCCCTTTTGTACAGAGCAAATAAAATCACCATTGGTAAACACTAAGGTCATGTATAGCCTGTGGAAATGCTTGCCTGAATAACCAAGTGTTTAGTGCTCATTTGAAGGAGCGTAACGAGGGTGCCAGGTGGATGTCTGGTAGAAGATCATTCCAAAGGCATGGGGGCAAACACTGAGAAGGCCCGATTCCTTGTTTTCTCCTTCTAAGCCTCTCTTGGTTTAAGTGCTCTCAAATGTCTTGCCTGGGAAGACCGGGTATTGCAGGCAGTTTCATTGGGAGAAGGTGTTCTGTCAGGTAACAAGGTCCCAAACCATTTATGGCTTTGAAGCTGATACAGAAACAAACTGGTAGCCAATACAGGGATGCCAGAGAAGGGGATATGGCCTGAATGCCTTTTAAAAGGGATTGGACAGATTCCTGGAGGGAAAGTCCATAACAGGTTACAAACCATGATAGAGATGTGTAATCTCCAGGCTTAAAACCGGGGTACTTCAAGGACCAGATGCAGGGAGTGGTATCAGGAAACAGAAATCTAGTCTTGTGCGCTCCCAGACGCATCTGGTGGGGCCCCTGTGAGATACAGGAAGCTGGACTATATGGGTCTTTGGCCTGATCCAGCATGGCTCTTCTTATGTTCTTATGTTCTTATATATGCTGGTATCTCTTAGACCCCGTCAATAATCTAGCTGTCATGTTCAACCTTAAGAGCAGCCCCACATAGAGAGCATTGCAATAGTCCAGTCTCAAGACTACCAATGCATGTACTGGTGTAGTAAGGGCCCTGGTGTCCAGATAAGGGTGATCCTCCATAGGTGGAAATGGGCAGAGCAGACTAGCAATGCCACCTGGGAAAGTGTTGGGTCATCCGTGGGAGAATGTGGAATTGATCATCCATGGATGAGGGAGTCTGGGGATATCCATACCTCAAACTCCTTAAGGGTTTGCAGTTGCATTGGTGGTGGTGGAGAGGGAAAGTGGGAAAAGTCCACAGGATATCACTGACCTGAAATGAAAGAAAACCTCAGCATTTCAGTCCCCCAAAGATCGATAAGCGACTGCCCTCATTCCCCGCTTCTCTTAAAATCTGTTGTCTTTAATATCTGCCTCTGTGCGCTCAGTATGATGCACACGCTGGGCTGCATCAAAGCAAGTGATTGCAGTGGACCGTAACATCTTTCAAAAATAAAATACATCTTTCTGAGTTATGAGGATGAAGATAATGGCTAGAGAGCCTTGTGCTGTGATTGTTTTTGTATTTTACAAGAACGAAAGCCAATGTGGGTTCTTTTTCCTTGCTGTAAGCAATGTTCTCTAAGAGGCCTCCCTGGCTTAATTTAATCTTAGCTTACAGTGAAGAAATTAACTTTCATATAATCAAGCCAATTCTAAGACAAGAGGCTGAGGAGGAGAAATGGCGGCGGGTGGGGAGGGGGAAATAAGCGCTCTGCTTGAAAAATTCCCCCCGAGAGCTGAAATGCCAAGGTCAAAAAGTTCCACGTTTCTTATTTTCCTATTCTGACATATTATTTCAGACGTGCCGCGTTATGTTGTGTCAAACTGAGCGGGCCGCCCGAGAAATGATGAGGGGACTAACGCAACCAGATGTGAAACATCATGACATCTTGTGTGGTGAAATGAAGGAAGAAGGCTCAAGATAGAAGCAGCCTGGTGGTGCGGGCTCACACTTTCCTTGCTTCACAGACTTTTGATTGAAGGGGGAAGCCATGAGGCCAGAGCAAAATAGCATTTCAGTACACTGTCTGCTGGGAGATAAGGCCTGTTGTGATCTCGTGTTGCAATCCTTCAAAAAGTGGAGAAATCCAGAAATAATCCTAAACTTTATTAATTTATTTATTTATTTATTTATTTATTTATTTATTTACACACACAAATTTTATTGTTTCTGACTAGAGATGGGCACGAAATGAACATTTTCGTTTCCATTATTTGTTATTTGTTTCATTACATAACAAAACAAATAACAAACATTGGGATGAAATTGGAACGAACAGAACAGAACCACAAAAATTAGGTTCGTTACATTTCGTTTTTTGTTAATGGCAACGTGCAATAAAATGAGCTGTTTTAAATGTTAAAAAACGCCCTGGACATCCATAAAAATGCAGTGATAATTATTTAAACTGTCTGATAATACCTACCGGGGGGGGCTTGGGGTCCTTAAAATGTTTGTTTTTGTCTTCTCCCATCATGATGTATTTTTCTTTTACCTTTAAGAATGACAAAATGGATGCCACCAGCAACAAAATGGAGGCAAGCCATGTGATGGGATCATGTAAATTCTTAGACAACTTCAACCAATAGTATGCCTAGGTTGCAGACTGGGCAGGTCTGGCAGCCACAGAGGGCATAAAAAGTTCTGGCAGCCCCCGTGCTCCTTGCAGTCTCCGGCGGGAGTTAGGGTGGGATTGCTTTCTCTGCGACTCGTTATTTTCACTTTAGGCCAGCCAGGCAGGTGTGTGTCTCTGTGTTCCTGCCGGCTGCAGCCTGGCTCTTAGGGGAGAGAAAGAAGAGATTTCTCTCTAGCTTCAGTCCTGCAGCCTCCCTGTGTGCGTACGTACCTCTCGGTGAGTATCCTCCCCTGCCCCGCAGTGCAGTCACTCTGCAGCTGCCTTGCACCCTGAGCAACGCCCGCCACTGCCTTTGCAGGCTCCTTGTGTACCTAGTCTATACTATGTCTCTGCCAGCATCATTTTTTTTTTTAGTGTTTTCCCTCTGGTCTGGGGCGTTGGTGGACACCCGCACACGGAAATGCTTTAAAAATCGCACTAAAAGCAGGTAAAAATGAAAAACACAAAACAAAAAATGAAAACAATTTTTTTCAAACATTCATGAAAAACAAAAATGAACTGAAACAGACCCCTCAACGAAAAACAAATAACCAAAACACCATTTTTTTTTTCGATTCATGCCCATCTCTATTTCTGACCATAGGCCTTTACAATATACAAACCAGCAGAAAAAATTCAGTTAAAATAGGTGATTACCATGAACCCAGTAAAATCCAATCCAAGAATAATAATGTAATATCACAGTCACCTATATACAACATTTATGTGGCAGTAAGGTTCTTGACAAACTGAGACCTCAGTTTCTTAGCTGCCAGTGCAAATTGTGCTACTACATATGTAATAGACATCTGCGTATCAGCCAGCAAACCTGTTACTGTTTCCATGGTGGTGCAATTAGAAAACAGCTGAATGATAGGTGACAAAAATCTTTCTCTTGGATTTTTATAAAGAGGACAAACCATAATGGAGATGTGTAATCTCCAGGCTTAAAACCGGGGTACTTCGAGGGCCAGATGCAGGGGAGTGGTATCAGGAGACATGTATCTAGTCTCATGCACTCCCAAACGCATCTGGTGGGGCCACTATGAGATACAGGAAGCTGGACTAGATGGGCCTTTGGCCTGATCCAGCATGGCTCTTCTTACGTTCTTATGCTCTTATGCTCTCTTTAGGTTCCTACCAGAACCATATTCCCCTCACACCAAACTGCCAAACTAACCTCAGCAAATGCCTAGCCAGTCTGTGAAGGTTCAGCAGGATCTGTTGGATCCCTAGCATTATGCTGAATATTCCGAGTTCCTTAACTCTCCTCTTCCCGCTATTTAGGCCATTGTTCATCTTATGAGCCTAATTCAGGCCAGGGTGACAAGAGGTCAAAGCTGCCTATAAGATGGAGGATTTGCACTAGCTGAATTCAGACCGATGAAGCTGTTTGGCTGAACAGTGAAACGTTTCTATCTCTCAAAAAAAGAAGTCCAGTAGCCATGACTCAACTTCCAGATAAACTCACCTGGATGACTGAGAATATTCACAGACATCTTCCCGCTCTTGTACTTCCATCAGATTTCCTCTCCATGAAGGAGAACAAGTCCAATCTTGGGGGGGGGGGGGGGGTTGCACCATAGGCAACCCTGGAAGGATGCTGGCAAGATGTCGGTCAGCATTCTAAGCATTATCCCCCCACCCCATAAATAATTCATCCTATATTACTTAGCATAGGAAAACAAAAGAAATCAATCAGTCGCAGGAGACCTTGCCAAAGACGATTCCCCGTCTAAAATGACTGGGTTCATTATAATGAAACATAACTGAGTATTTCTGGCACACTATTTATCACTTATTAATTCCCCCCCCCCATCTCTCTCATAATGCATTCTTATTCAAAACACCTCTGACTGGATAATAAGAATCTGCTGTAAAGTTCCCTTTCTCGATTGAAGTATGATTATATTCCAACTGCCACGGTCAATAGACATTTCTGTATCTCTTCCCCCCATCCCCACTCCTCCACTGCTGCCCCTGGCTCCTGCTTTGTCGATACAGCACCACTTAAAAATGCTTCGCTGAGTTTTTGAGGCTGACATTTTAAAGCCTGTGATCCATGCCGAGCTAATTTAATAGAGACGCAAACTGGGCAGTTCCTACCTAGCTGTCGGACTTCACTGGCAGGCTGGCTAGATATATGGCGGATTTCCCTCTCTCAATGTGGCAGGGGGTCTATAGAATATGGCACACATTTAGGTGATAATTCTTGAGGGGAAAAGCCAATCATTAGCACAGGGTTGTCCAGCAAAGGGCAGGGTGTAGGCAGGGTTAGCCTTTGTTAAGGAATGCAAGCTCATCTTTATGGTACCTATTCCTGTATTCTATGATTTATAGCATATATTCCTGGATCGTCAGTACTCTTCTTGACATTGATCCAGGATGCCTGTCTCCAGCTCTTAGGAAGAGTAATTTTCTGAAAGAGGCTTTTAATGCTTAGCGTTCTCCTGCTTATAAGCTTGCTTTATCAACGCAACATTGTGATCATAGAATCATAGGGTTGCAAGAGACCTCAAGGGCCATCCAGTCCAACGCCCTGCCATGCAGGAACCCCATCACAGAATTTCTGACAGGTGGCCATCCAGCCTTGGCTTGAAAACTTGCAAAGAATGAGAATCTATCACCCTCCGTGGCAGCGTATTCCACTGCTGAACAGCTCTAACCGTCATGAAGTACTTCCTAATGTTCAAATGGAATCTCTTTTCCTGCAATTTGAAACCATTTCCCCAAGTCCAAGTCTCTGAGGCCATGGAAAACAAACCAGTCCCTTCTTCAATGTGACATCCTTTCAAATATTTAAACATAGCTATCACATCCCCCTCTCAGCCTTCTTTTTGAAAGGCTAAACATTCCCAGTTCCCTAAGACGTTCCTCATAAGACATGCTTTCCAGACATTCAACCATCCTGGTTGCCCTCCTCTGGACCCGCTCGAGGTTGTCAACATCCTTTTTAAATTGAGGCGCACAGAACTGGACACAGTACTCCAGGTGAGGTCTGACCAGAGCAGAATAGAGTGGTACTATCACTTCCCTTGATCTAGACACTATGGTTCTGTTGATGCAATCAAGAATCACATTGGCTTTCCTGGCCAACGCACATTGGCTTTCCACCAGCTTCAATGGGACTTGCTTTCTGGTGTTCATGTATTATATTACCAGTGTCCTGTTGCCATCGGATCTTCAATTTTCCTGTTTTAATGGCAGTTCTTAGTTATGTGTATTTCTTCTCATTCTTTGGTAATGTAATCAATGGGCAATTACACTGACACTGTGTTATCAATTGTTAGTTCCCATCCCTCATAACTTTTAAATGGTCTACAGTACATGATTACATGGAATTTGTACTCTTTTCTTAACTGCTTGCATTCTCTTTTAGTTTTAATGTTGTCTTCTAATGCTGTAAGATACCCCTCAATTCCCCATTCTTAAATATGAATATGTCTTAATTGTAAAGGTAAAGGTAAAGGTTCCACCTACTTATGTGTGCTAGTCATGCCTGACTCTAGGGGCAGTGCTCATCTCCGTATTCAAGCTGAAGAGCCAGTGTTGTGCAAGTCCATGGCCATGTAGCCCACATGGCTGCAAGGAAACACTGTTTTACCTTCCAGCTTTTTTACAGCCGTACCTATTTATCTATTTGCATTTACATGCTGCTAGGTTGGCAGGAGCTGGGGTTAACAGTGTGAGCTTGCTCCACTGCGCAGCACCTGGGATTCAAAACATCGAATTGCTGACTTTGCAGCCTAGAGCTTTCGCAGTCTTAGTTGAAAACTCTAGGCTGAGCCACCACACCCCTTAATTTTACTAGACTATATGTTGTCCCTCACTACTGTAAAATGCCTTGAGTCCTTTTCCATGGAGAAAGGCAAGGTAAAAATACTCTAAACGAATAAAAGAATAAAATTCTTCCTTCATTGAGTGCCACCTGTTGTGGAAAAGTCAGCCTTAAATGAAATAGCTCTTGTCATTCTTAATGGCTCAGAAGCAAAGGCACAAATGTCCTGCCTGTGTAGAAGAAATCTGTGCTGAGTTGGCTAGTAGAGATGGGCACGAAAAGAGCGATTTTTTGTTTTTGTTTTTGTTTTTTCGTTTCGGTACGTAACGAAATGAAAAATGAATTTTGACTCCAAAATGAAACGAAACAACCCAAAACAAGAAAAATTTTGTCGACCGCTTCGTTTTCGTTACGGCAAAAACATTGAATTGGGCTAAATGCTAATGAAACAGCGATTTTTCGTTTTCATTTTCATTTTTTTGTTTCATTACGTAACGAAACGAAAATGAAAATTTTTGCAAAAAACCTCACAAAAACGGAAACGAACCGAAACGGACCCCTAAACGACCAAACGACGAACGAAACACCATTTTTTTGAGTCGTGCCCATCTCTATTGGCTAGGGTAGAGTGTGATTCTACCCAGTCCAAGCCCATTAGATTATCCAACAATTACCCCCTCCCCATTACTAATCCCTCTTCCCAGTTGTTCCAAGGTGATACCAGCTGTGAGGCCACATGGAAAATCTGCGCTTCCAGTCAAGGAGAATGAAAGAAAGTGGGAAGAGCCTCCCTTCAACATGCTGGGCAGTGGGTCCACATTAGCCTACATTGGAATTACCATCCTCCCTGGCCCAATGAGCTAAGATTGTTTTTTAAAAAAATTATATTGGCTCACATAATTTAATTGGTTCATTAATTTCATTGTCCCATTACATTTGATTAGAGTTGGGTGCTCTGTGCACCTGACAGCTTCGTGCAAATCTGCCAGCATGGTGCCACAGGTGGTATATGGCCTATTGACCCTCACACACACCTGGCTAACTGGGCCACTAACCCGTCATTGTGCTTCACCAGGGTCCTTCAACATTGGGATGGGGGGGCACTCCATGTAGCACTTGTTGCATAACGATAGCAGCTTTGTACAAAACAGTCAGACAAGGTCCATCCAAGATCATCCAGAACATGTTCAGCTCATGTGTCAATTCTTTCTTTCTTTCTTTCTTTCTTTCTTTCTTTCTTTCTTTCTTTCTTTCTTTCTTTCTTTCTTTCTTTCTTTCTTTCTTTCCACCACCCCCTTAGCGCAAATTGCACTACCCAGAGTGGTTTAAAATATTAATATTAATACAGTGGTACCTCTACCCCAGGAAGGTCACCATATGTGTCGACAGATACTTGATGGCACACCACCGTTGTTATGTTTTGCACATACATTGAATGTATCTCCTTAAAAAGATGGGACAAAACTGCCCATCCTTCCCTAATTCCTTCCCAGAAAACTCAGCAATGTTGGCGTCTATTGTTCTTTCTAAAGAAACTATCATGGTGATTTTAAGGGCAAGCAGTAGCTGTATATCTGTGGTCAACTTTAAAGAAATGGCTGGTTTGAGATAAATGGATGCTATTAAAGTCCTAAGTTATGGCAGAATGAGAGGCCAATACAAACCTCCATTGTTTATGTCCCTTATTTCTGCCTGCAACACACTCCTGTGCCTCCTTCAGTGCTTTTCATCAAATTCCTGAACACAGCAATCAAATATGTCCAGATAGTGTTTCCTTTATCACAGGGTGCTGACGACACACCTTTTTATATTGTTTCATCAGCTGAGGAAATGTTGATACAGAGTTCCGGGCTCCATGATCTTATTGCAGAGCAACAATAAAACATGACACTTCTTCTTATGGCCAGGCATTCGTGACCAGCCATGAACTAGACCAGTCAAATAATCAAACAAATTTTGGCAACACTATCTGCCATCAGAAAAAAGCACAGAGCAACAAAAGTCCAACTTAGTGGGCAAGGGTACCTGTTTGACTCTATTATGAATATTATAAGACTATAAATAAATAAATAAATAAATAAATAAATAAATAAATAAATAACACACACACACACACACACAGAGAGAGAATCTCATTGCCTGTGAGAGGCCAAGCTATTTTCTCTCAGTCTTGTTTCTACAAATACAAGAACACATAATGAATTTTCTTCTTCTTTTTTCTATGTAGCTTTAATGTTACATTGTAATGTTCTAAGATGCTCTTCTAATTCCATCTTCTTAATTTGAATTAGAGATGGGCACGACTCAGAAAAAATTTTTCGTTTTCGTTTTTGTTTTCGGCTAGGGTCCGTTTCGTTTCGTTTCCGTTTTTGTGAGCTAATTTCAAAATTTTTCGTTTTCGTTTCGTTACATAACGAAAACAAAAAAACAAAAACGAAAACGAAAAATTTTTTGTTTCTCCCCATTTAGCTCCATTATGTGTTTTTCCAGTAACGAAAAACGAAAATTGGCTCAAAATTAGTCGTTTCGTTTCCGTTTTTGGTCCCTTTTTGAACCGTTTTTCGTTTTCGTTTCGTTATGTAACGAAAACGAAAAAACAAAAATGAAAACGAAAATACCGCTAAGTCGTGCCCATCTCTAATTTGAATATGTCTTAAATGTTCTGGGCTGTATATTGTCCCTCATTATTGTACGCCACCTTGGTCCTTTTCCAAGGAGAAAGGTGGGGTAAAAAATTTCAAATAAATAAATAAAATAAATTGGGGAGGGGGACTTGTAGATACTAAACAGTACATTCGTTGTTTAAAAACATTTTAATTTATGAAAAGGCCCAATAAATTACAGTGTAAAATTATAAAAATACTTAAAGGAGGCTTAAAATTAGTTAAGCACAAGAATTCTCTTTTGTGTTTTCTGGGTAAAGAAAAGGAATTTGGACACAAGTGCAGCAGTCAACTTATTTGCATCTTCGGGAAGATATAGAATTGGAGAATCATAGAGTTGGAGGAGACCTCAAGGACCATCCAGTCCAACCCCCTGCCATGCAGGAAACCCCATCACAGTGCTCCCAATAGATGGCCATCCAGCCTCTGCTTAAAAACCTCCAAAGAAGGAGACTCCACCACCCTTCTTTAAGGCAGCATATTGCACTGCTGAACAGCTCTAACCATCAGTAAGTACTTCCTAATGTTTAAATTAAATCTTGTTTCCTGTAGTTTGAAACTATTGCCCCAAGTCCTAGTCTTTGAAGCCATGGAAAACGAACCAGTCCATTCTTCAATGTGACATCCTTTCAAGTAAATGTTTAAACGTTAGCTATCATATCCCTTCTGAGCCTTATTTTTTATAAGACTAAACATTCCCAGATCCCTAAGCCATTCCTTGTAAGACATTTCTTCCAGAACTTTACCCATCCTTGTCACCCTCCTCTGTAGTTTGAAACTATGGCCCCAGGTCCTAGTCTTTGAAGCCATGGAAAACGAAACGTCCCAACTTCAATGTGACATCCTTTCAAATGTTTAAACATTAGCTATCATATCCCCTCTCAGCCCTCTTTTTTGTAAGGCTAAACATTCCCAGATCCCTAAGCTGTTCCTTGTAAGACATTTCTTCCAGAACTTTACCCATCCTGGTCACCCTCCTCTGTACCTGCTCATGGTTGTCAACATCCTTTTTAAACTGAGGTACTCAGAACTGTACACAATAGTCCAGGTGGGGTCTGACCAGAGCAGAATAGAGTGGTACCATCACCTCCCTTGATCTACACACTATGGTTCTGTTGATGCAACCAAGAATTGCATTGGCTTTTATACCAGTCCAAAGATCTGATTGGGAAACCTCTTGTTGAAAACCTATTATGGCTGCTGCCGTGTGGCATGGGCTTCCAAAAATTAGAAGCCAGGGATGGGTTGCTTGCATCATTTTAATTAATCAACCAGTCATCCTATGCTTGCTGTGTGTGTTCTTGCTTAGCTTTATGAAGGGAAAAAACACTAGTTTTGAGCTGAAACATGCTGCAGAAACCTCAAGGAAAATATGCTTGTCAGAGAGAAACCTGAATTGATAAAAACATACAAATGGGAGGAAACACAGTCTCCCTTTCTCCTCTTTTCTCTTTTCCATTAACCTTAACTTCTCAAAGTCTAATCCTCTCCCCATTTATCCCTGCCTCCAGCATCTGGACAACTATAGCTAATAAAGGTCATACTACATTAAGCATGTTAACAATATGTTTGTTTAAAAAATACTTAAGAAGCATTGGAGGCAGCCAATATGGTGTGGTAGTGCAAATCAACAGGGAAATTCTAAAACTAGGAGCAGCCCAATATCTATATAGAGAGATTTGAAACTGGGCTTCAGATCTACACTAGAGGTTCACAAAAACTGCCAGTTCAGTGGCTTGGTGCAGTTTGTTTACCAACCCAACAGCTGATCTGTGGTTTGGCACCCCACCTCATCCTCCAGGTGCCCGCTTGGAGGTAGCACCCAGAGGAAGTGGGTCAGGGAAGCCAGAACACTTTCCTCCAAGTGGGTGCCCATGGGAGGAGGAAGAAGAGGGGTGCCAAATTGCAAATCAGCCATTGGGCGGTTTGTGCTCATCTCTAATGACCACCAAATTTGGCCCAGTTATAGCAGGCACTCCTCTCTTTCTCTATGAAATTTGTGGATGTGTGGCCAAAAGTTCTTCGAAGTATGGTTAAAACTCTCCCCTCCCCCAGTTCGGAAATAAATGTTTTATTATTATTTTAAGGAATCCTGTCTGTGAAGAGTCTCAGTCCTCCAAATGAGATTATTTGGAAGGTGAGTCATGGCAACTGGATTTCTGTTTTTGAGAGATTGAAACATTCCACTGCTCATCCAAGCAACTTTGTCAGTCTGAGGAAAGTTAGTGGTGAGTCCTCCAATGTATAGCTCCCCTTGATTTCCATTTAAGGAATCCTGCTGCTTTTCCCTCCACACATGGTATCACACCACAGTCATGGAAGAAGCTGCAGTGGCTAACTGAGGCTAATTAGTGACATGCCAGTCAAATGTCTTGTTGCACAAACAGTAAATGGCTAGATATGTGACTGTCACCTGGTTCATTAACCTCAATTATCCGCTGCAAATTCTGCAGTCATAATAACAAGAGTGGGGAAAACTATAGCACTTTTAACCATGGAACATAGCAATATTTCACTTTTTCTTTCTTTCTTTCTTTCTTTCTTTCTTTCTTTCTTTCTTTCTTTCTATTCTATTCTATTCTATTCTATTCTATTCTAAAGTGTTTTTGCAACTTGAAGCAGATGTAGGATGGCACACATGGGTTATGGTCTGTTTTATATCTAGCAACTAGAGATGGGCACGAAACAAAAAAATGGTGTTTCGGTTTTTTGTTTGTCGTTGAGAGGTCTGTTTCGGTTAGTTTCCGTATGTCGTGAATTTTTGGAAAAATTTTGTTACAGTTTTTCGTTTTTTCGTTTGTTATTTCTACCCGCTTTTTTGCGTGATTTTTAAAGCATTTCCATGCGCAGGCATCCCCCAATGCCCCAGACCAGAGGGAAAACACACACAAAAAAGGGTGCTGGCAGAGACACAGTAGAGACTAGGTATGCAGGGAGGCTGCAAAGGCAGCGGCGGGCGTTGCCCAGGGTGCAAGTCAGCCGCAGAGTGACTGCACTGCCGGGCAAGGGAGGGTACTCACCAAGAGGTACACAGCACGCCTGCACACAGGGAGGCTGCAGGGCTGAAGCTAGAGTTGCAGAGACAGCAATCCCACCCTAACTCCCACCAGAGACTGCAAGGAGGACGGAGGCTGCCAGACCTTTTTATGCCCTCTGTGGCTGCCAGACCTGCCCGCAAAGTCTGCAACCTGGGCATGCTATTGGTTGAGCATGATCCCATCACATGACTTGCCTCCATTTTGTGGCTGGTGCGACATCCATTTTAAAGGGAAAAGAAAAATACATTGCGATGGGAGAAGACAAAAACAAACATTTTAAGGACCCCAACCCCCCTGGTAGGTATTATCAGACAATATAAATAATTATCACTGCATTTTTACGGATGTCCAGGGCGTTTTTTAACATTTAAAACAGCTCATTTCATCGTGCGTCGCCATTAACGGAAATGAAATGTAACGACCACAATTTTTGTGGTTCTGTTCGTTTCGTTGCATTTTCATCACAATTTTTGTTTGTCGTTTCGTTACATAACGGAAACGAAAAATGGTAACGGAAACGAAAAAATATTCGTTCCGTGCCCATCTCTACTAGCAACCTTCCAATTCGGTAAGAATTTTCTTTAATGAAATTCAATTGCTACCAATAGAGTAGTATTATTGGGGAGGGGAGAAATTGTCCATGCTTACCCACTGGAGAGAAACCTTGTATTTAGAGAGTTGTGGAGTATCTTCTGAGCCCCTGAAGGTTCAGTATCTACAACTTGTATTGCTTGAATTCTCTCAGAATTCCAACCCCCTGCTCTGTTCTTAGTACCTCAGTTTAAGTAATGAGTGCATTCTCTGGGACTTTTTGTATTCTGAAAAATTTGTAAACCGAAGCACTCATTCCCATAGGAATGCATTGAAAACCAATTAATCTGTTCTGGAGCTCAGAAAAAAAGTAAGAAATATCTGTTCAAAACTCTTTATAAAGTTCACTTTAAAGGCATGCCCAATAGTAACCCCTCCCCCCCAATGCAGAACACACTGGCATGGAAACGACAAAGCTCAGCTCATTCCCCCCCCCCACACACATACTATGCATTGCAATACAATGCAATGCAATGCAGAATGCCCAGTAAAAGGCATGGAAACAATGGAGTTCAGTTCCGTACCTCAGAGTTACCCGAGTCGTGTGCTCAGGGTTACAGGACGAGAGCCAATTTTAGTTACTGTAGTTAGTTAGCCCAAAAGGGAGCAGGAAGGTTTTGTGTTTTGAAGTGCAATCAGTTATGTTATAAATTGGGGCCAAGAGGAAATCCTTTGACAAAAAGCAAAAAAAAAAAAAAAAAAAAAAAAAAAAACCCAAGAGGTTTGGCATTATTATCTTTCTCTTTTTCCCCCCAATGTAGTTTCTTTTGTAACCTGAAAATTATGTAACCTGGGGCATTTGTAAACTGGGACACTACTGTATCATGGATCAGTGAAAAACAATATGCTTCATTTTTGTGCCAATGCATTGTATTGCTCAAGCCTATTTATCAAATAAAATAAAATATTGCAGTGCCAAAAGGCAAAAGATCTGTTGCGACAATTATACTCCGGTCAGATTTTTTTTTAAAACAACGGAACGTAAAACATGACATGGCCAATGGCTGACACAAAAGGCTCCTGATTAGAAGTGGACATGAAACAGAAAACCCATAGTTTAGGTTTGTCTGTTTTGTGCCCACTCTTGGTTCAGTTCGGTTCGGGTTCGTACAATTTTTTAAAACAAAAATTGTATGAACCGGTACCAATCAAAACTGGTTTGAGTCGACTTACCGGGCAGCGGCGGCAGCGGTGGGGCGATCCTGGCCACAGTGGCATGGGTTTTTTAGGTGCTTTATACATGTAGCAAGAGTTAAAATAATATTGCAAAAGCCTCTATCTTTCAGCCAAAAACCTTCATGGCCTTCTTCATATCCACCTTAAAAATTGACGGTGAATGTGAATTGAATATCTATGCACTTGTTTTTATTTATGTGATTTATTTAAAAGATTCCTAGATTGCCCTCGAGCATAACTGCCAAGCGGCCATGCGATAAAGACAATAAAACATCAGTGCACCAATTTTTATTGCATTCAGCCAAAGGCTGTTACAATTTGGTAGGCAGCGTAACAAAAATAATGTATAATCAGATAAAATCAAATAAAACCCAGTCTTCCTTGGAACCACTTTGGAACTGTAACAAACTGACTAAATGCCAGACATATTGTAAAATCTTTTAAAAATTACTGGTAATCATTAATCGTTAGAGCATCGGTATAAAGTATAAGATGACATGAGCCAACCACAAAGCAAGGCGAGAGAAATCTAGCTGGTACTTCAACATAAGAACATATGAACATAAGAACATAAGAACATAAGAAGAGCCATGCTGGATCAGGCCAAAGGCCCATCGAGTCCAGCTTCCTATATCTCACAGTGGCCCCACCAAATGTGTCTGGGAGTGCACGAGACTAGATATCTGTCTCCTGATACCATATCTGTCTCCTGATACCTTGAAGTACCCTGGTTTTAAGTTGTGCTGATGTGTTTACTAAAACTTTGCCTAGAGAAAAACATGTATTTTTCAGAGAGAGGCTAAGTGTTAAAATCTGTTAAATAGGGAGGTGTCAAGTAATGTAACTTTAAACAAAATGTATGTAATATAATATTTAACAGATTGTATTAGAATATTGTACAATGATCAAATTTGTGCTGGTGTGTTTACTAAACCATTGCCTAGAGAAAAACATGTATTTTTCAGAGAGAGGCTAAGTGTTGAAATCTGTTAAATAGGAGAGGTGTCAAGTAGAGTAACTTTAAACAAAATGTATGTAATATAATATTTAACAGATTGTATTAGAATATTGTACGAGTGATCAAAATTTTGTTGGTGTGTTTACTAAACCTTTGCCTGGAGAAAAACATATATTTTTTCAGAGAGAGGCTAAGTGTTGAAATCTGTTAAATAGGAGGGGTGTCAAGTAATGTAACTTTAAACAAAATGTATGTAATATAATATTTAACAGATTCAAAATGGTTTCTGTGTATAAATGCATATTCCTTTATACAAGGTACCACTGTATTTGAGATTGGGATGAACTGCCCAAATGCTGGTTCGGTTCCTGTTTGTGATTCAGCACCATTGACAAACCACAGATTTTGCCTTGCCAAACAATGGAGTCCATCATCAGTTTTTTTTTGGGGGGGGGGCTTTAAAAAAAATCTGGTAGGCAGGTGCATGTGCATATGTCTCTCTATTCAGCACATGGGCTGACAAGCGGGGGGGGGGGAAGCAAGAGCAAAAACAAAAAACCCTCCATTTTGCCTTGCCAGCCACATGGCCATCAAGAGGACCTCTTGGGGCTGACAAGTCAAAAGCAGTAACTAAGGGCCTTTTCACACGACCCCTAAGATCCGCTGGCCACTTAAATTCGGACCAGCGATCTTGGGGGTTCATTGCTCTTCCTGCGTCCCCACCCCTCCACACTTCCTTGCTCCTGCCTGCGTGAGGGGAGGGAGAAAAAAAGAGAGGAAAAATGCAGGTCACCTCCGAAGCCGCCCGTCGTCGTCCTGATTCCTTCTCTTAAAGGGGCGGGAGGTAAAAAAAAAAAAACAAACAGAAGCGAGGAGAGCCCGGCACTCACCAGATTACATCCAGATCTGGGGATTTTCACCCTCCAAGAGCAGGTACATGAAAAGTGTGCTGGGATGCCCTTAGGTGGGCGTGGTCGCACTTAATTTCCTGCAAACTCTGGAGCTGGTGGGGAAACAATTGTAAGCTCCGGAGCTGGCAGCCATTTGCGGCGGAGTTTAGGGGTCGTGTACAAATACCCTAAATCATTTCCAGAGTTCAAAGTGGTAGATCAGACAAGGTAGGGACTGGGCAAGTGTGTCGGGGTTTTGTTTTTGTTTTCAGGCAATTTCGTGCCATCTTTGAACCCCATTCATGGTGAATTGGGTGAAATCTCCCAGAGGTCCTTGGAGATGAGACTAGAATCTTCAGCCTCAAGGCAGCTGCCAGCAGAAACACAATGGGGGAGCAGAACAGAGCAATTCAACATGGCTCAGTGGCTTTTCACTTCACAAACAGCTTTCAGACTGTTTTCAAATTGAACAAAAATAAAAGAATTTGATAGATTACAAATTAGATACAAAGTCATTAAGGGTAACGTAAACAAAAAGAAGAATATTGCTCAAACCCACTCAAGTTTGATCATTAATGAAGCTGAATACAGTAAAACCTCTGATAACGAATGCCTCTGATAATGAATTTTTCAGATAATGAATCGCAATTTCCAGGCATAGGGCTGCCTCGGATAATGAATTTTCACTATGGGCTGCCTCGGATAACGAATCACAATTTCTAGGTATAAGTCTGCCTTGGATAACGAATTTTCTCTATGGGCTGCCTCAGATAACAAATTTTCCTATGAGCTGCCACGGATAACAAATTTTCCCTATGGGCTGCCTCAGATAATGAATTTCCTGCATGCATCGGTAAAAAAGAGTTATCCCAGGCTGCATCACATATGTACCTTTAATGTACACTTTATAAAGAGTTTTGAGCAAAAAGCCAGGTGTCTGTGTCATTTTCCTAGGATCTGGAACAAATTAATTGGTTTTCCATTCATTTCTATGGGAAACTTTGTTTCAGATAACGAAACACAGAGAGTAGTGTGCAGTGCTCACAGAACACCTGCATGGGCAGCACACCAAACTGGACTGAACTGCTGAACCATGCTTCACTCCAGTCTCTATTCTGCCTTACGGGCTAGAGCCCCTCCTTCTGTGTATCCCAATTTGATGATCATATCACTTATTGTTCTATCCTGATATGTGCTGCCAAGTTGCGGTCAACTTCTGGTCAACCTAAGTAGGGTTCTTGAGGTATGTGAGATGTTCAAGGGGTGAATTACCATTCTCATCCCTCTGTGAGTTTCCATGACCTGGTATGGATTTGAACTCAGGTCGTCTGAGTCCACATTTAGCACTCTGTTCAATACACAACACTGGCTCTCGTTCTTCTGCATGTTCCTGTATGTTCCTTGTAGGAGCATGCATGCTGTTCAATATACAAATGGGCTGTGAGAGAAGCAGAGGGACTTGTGCACCACTCTTTGCCCGACCACCTGCATGCAGCAGGAGGTTAGACGTGATGGCCTTATGCGCTGTTTCCAACTATAGGATTCTATTACTCTTCCGATGTCTCAATCGCCAGGTAAGTCACAGGTGGTGGGCAGGAATTGCAACAGGGTAAAATGGCATGAAGATTAAAGGTGTTTGTTTTCAGCTCCAATAGCAGCTACCAATTCAGATAATGTGTATTTCATTTAAATTTATTGTGAGAGATAAAAAACAGAGCAAGCGAGTGCTGTGCTGGATAATGGAATTCTTCATGCTTTAAAGCAGTTTGGGCATTTCACTTTCCTAAGAACACAGTGGGGATGGGGGAAAAAATTAAAACAAATTGAGGCAATGGGTTTTTAAATGACTTCCTGTAAATAATTTCAAGACTGTTTCTCTGGGTATCTTTTAGCTCTCCTATTCCATGGAAGATTGAAAGGGAGAGTATTATCTAGCAATACAGTTGGAGTTGTGTTTTAGGATCATAGAATCATAGAATCATAGAATCATAGAGTTGGAAGAGACCTCATGGGCCATCTAGTCCAACCCCCTGCCATGCAGGAACCCCTTTGTTTACTTGGTATGTGGAAGAAAAGAAACAGACAGCCAATGAAGTTTTGGCTGTATTGAGTTTCATACCATCAAGGTGTGTCAGGGATGTATATTAAATCATGGGTCATTACACAAAGAAAATAAGGCATGGATTGGCCCTCTTGTCGGGTGGATTTTAGGAGTGAAAGCCTGAAAGTAGAGATGGGCACGACTCAGAAAAAAAATTTCGTTTTCGTTTTCGTTTTCAGCTAGGGTCTGTTTCGTTTCGTTTCCGTTTTCGTGAGCTAATTTCAAAATTTTTCATTTTTGTTTCGTTACGTAACAAAAACGAAAAAACGAAAATGAAAACAAAAAATTTTTCGTTTCTCCCCATTTAGCTCCATTATGTGTTTTTCCAGTAACGAAAAACGAAAATTGGCTCAAAATTAGTCATTTCGTTTCCGTTTTCGGTCCATTTTTGAACCGTTTTTCGTTTTCGTTTCGTTACGTAACGAAAACGAAAAAACGAAAACGAAAACGAAAATACCGCTAAGTCGTGCCCATCTCTACCTGAAAGGTATGTTTTCTAGGCTCTAGAACAGGCATGTCCAAAATTTGGCGCTCCTGATGTTTTGGACCACAACTCCCAGAATTCTAAGCTTAGATTGCCAATGGCAAAGGACTGTGGGAGTTGCTGTCCAAAACATCTGGAGGGCCGAAGTTTGGACATTCCAGCTCTAGAAGGAAGCTGTCTCATTTGGACTCAGAAGAAACAAAGATTATCAGAGATAGGAGAGAAGATGTGTCAAAACATCTCACACAGAATCAAGGACTGGGAAAGATAAATGCTATATGGGGGGAAATGCAATGGGTCAAATTGTGCGTGTTGTGTTGTTACAGTCGTGACCGACTCTTCATGACCCCATGTCCATGGAGTTTTCTTGGCAGGAATACTGGAGTGGTTTGCCAGTTCCTACTCCAGGCGCCTAGAGCACTTGGTATTCCCTGGTGGTCTCCCATCCAAGTACTAGTCAGGGCTGACCCTGCTTATCTTCCGAAATCAGGCAAGATTGGCTGTGCTTAGGGCAGTGATTGTGAAACTTTTAGAGACTGAATGCCCAGACTGCGATTCAAAACCCACTAATTTTTTTGCAAAGTGCCAATACAGTAATTTAACCTGTATACAGGTGGCTATGATGGGGCGATGTCGGGTGCCCACAGAAAGGGCTCCGAGTGCCACCTTTGGCACCCATGCCATAGGTTTGCCATCACTGGCTTAGGGTATCTAGGCAGCTAATGGGTCAAATTACACAACATATTTAGCTTGAGGTTAGAAGAGGTGTTCTTTTAAGTGGTTTAAAAAATTCTCCTGGCCCAAGTTGGTGTTCCTTTATTTTGCATTTGTGTGTGTTTTGTTCTCTGATTAGACCTTAGGAAGTAAACATGGGCTTAATTTGCCAACCTGATTGCTGAGGCTTTCAGATGAAGGAGTAACCTGGAGGACAGAGCTGAATGAGATCAACACCCCAGCCTCATCCAGCCAACTCTCTGTGATGCAAGTGAGATGTTCTTGCAGGATCTGGTCCTGCATGATTGTTGATTTCCCATCCACTGATCTAGCATTCAACAGCAACATTTTCAGTCTAGGGATTGTGTCATCAAGGTTTTCAGGACACTCTAACTTTGTAGATACCTTGGGAGTAACCAAAACCCTGCAGTCCCTCCTTCTTATCAAGTGTTGACGAACCTTACGACCCCCATGTCTTCCTCTGCCAAGAACAGTAGTAATAGGTTTCCCCTCAATGCCTTGCCAAGTCTCTTCTCCGCAAGTGGTAGTTGCACATAAATCTGTAGTACTCTCTGCGGCACTCCCCGTGACGCCAAAAGCAGTGCCAAGTCCGCACTTAGGGCCGCACTTTGCAAGGCAGCCCCACATAGTGCACGCTGCAGTACTCTAATCTCGAGACTACAAGTGCATGGACCAACGTAGCGAGAGCACCAGGTTCCAGGAAGGTGTGCAGCTGAGTGATCTGCCTAAGATGAAAGTGGGTGGAACCTGGGCTTCCAGGGAAAGCGTAGGATCCAATATTATGCCTCATCCTGCATGGAGAGATCCCCTCCCCCCCAAAAAATGAGAGAGCTTCCCAAACTGCCAACCATTGGCGCCCCCACCTGGAGGTCCTCCATCTTGCCTGGGTTCAACCTCAATGCATTTTTTTAATTCCTTTTGAAAAATGCATAACCTATGGTATTCCAGGAAGGGGGGATACGTAAACAGAGCCATTTTCAATGGACTTATTTACATAACCCAGAAATTACATAACATGGGTTGTTAGTAACCCAAGGTCCCACTGTACTTTTTTGGTCCATTGATAGGGCCCCTCTTTTTTCTGGTACAGATTGGAGTGATTGCTCCACAGACACGTTAAGAGAAAGTGCTCACAGTCCTTTCTAGTTACATCAGCCATGTTGCTTTCTCATCCTCTGATTATGCCCTCTTCTGCCTAACTTCAGCCAGGTGAATTCATCGTATCTCCTGAGATTCTGTCTTAGAACCTTTGTCTCTGTCCCACCTGGGAGAGCTGGGGTGTTGCATAGTGGGAAAGAGAGATAAACTAGGAGCCCTTGCTTTGCCGCTAGCCTTCACCGTGAACCAACTAGCACCTCTTGATGTGTTTGTCCTTCTTTTCACCCACCCCAGCCTCTCTCTGCCCCTGCCTCTCTCCTTCCATCTTCAATATGACAGAAGAATAGAATAATACTCTGGTAGGGAGTATTAATAGGACACTTCGGTTGGGAGTGTGAGGGGGGTGAGCAGCACCATCACAGTTACAACTTTGATTAGCATCTGTTCCTGATGAAGATACTGACCGGGGGTAGGGCTTTGAGAGACACATCTTCACATCAGGTCCCTTGATAGCCAGTTCAGACTCATTGGGCTGGAGGGGGGCTCATCTTGCAAAGTAGGTGGCCTTAGGCATGCCTCCCCTCTCTCTCACTCTCTCTCTCTCTCTCTCACACACACACACACACACCGCTACCACACTTTAGATTTGAAATGCCTTTTTCTTGAAGACAAATAACCTTAAAACTCACTGTCCACTTTTCAAATCACTTTTTCTGAAGAGCCTCTTTGGCCACACCCTGCTGTGTTGGTTTTTCTTGCAACGACCACTGGGGGTAGTGTTTTTTAAAATTGGTTCCTGTACCCCCTTTTAAAGCAATTTGGTTGTATTTGTGGACATTAGAGATGGGCACGACTTAGCGGTATTTTCGTTTTCATTTTTGTTTTTTCGTTTTCATTACGTAACGAAATGAAAACGAAAAACGGTTCAAAAATGGACCAAAAACGGAAACGAAACCACTAATTTTGAGCCAGTTTTTGTTTTTCGTTACTGGAAAAGCACTCAATGGAGCTAAATGGGGAGAAACGAAAAATTTTTCGTTTTTGTTTTCGGTTTTCGTTTTCATTACGTAACGAAACGAAAACGAAAAATTTTGAAAATTAGCTCACGGAAACGGAAACGAAACGAAACGGACCCTAGCCGAAAACGAAAACGAAAACGAAAATTTTTTTCTGAGTCGTGCCCATCTCTAGTGGACATACTATGCCACCTTTTTTCAGTCCACCCCCCCCCCCATTTCTGCCATTTCCCTGTCATAGTTTAAAGCAGTTCAGCCAAGTGCAAACTAGGAAGCCGATTGCTAAGCAACTGCTGAAGTGTGGACTGTCGAACCGCTGTAGTGACCACGTGAAGAAATAAGGCGATGAAAAATAAAAAGTGGCTGCTCAAGGAAGTGCGGTAGCGGCCTTCCTCAATCCCCCTTTTCCTATCTGCACTATGGTGCACTGTCTTTTGTAAGCAAAAGGTTGGTTGGTGTGCCCAGAAAAGATGATGAGCATTAATGAAGTTCCAACTTATATAATAAGGTGACGGGGCTTGGCTAGAAAATTCTAGGAGATGGTGTTCAAATCTAGAAATGATTATCTTCCCCACACTCAGTGTAGTATAGTGGTTGCAGTGAGGCTCCAGAGACCTGGGTTTGAATCCCCACTTGTCCGTGGAAACTGACGGGGGATGCGGAACTGGTAAAACCATCCCTTAAATTGGTCACATAGCTTGATAGCTCGATCAGAGTCACATCAGTCTGTTCTGACTTGACAGCATAATATTGTCTTCAGCCCAAAATAGATCTCAAAAACTGTAAGAGTTCGAAACACATTTTACCTACCAACACTATTGAAATGCCAACTTAAATAACTAGGTAAGACACATCCCAGCTGCCTGTACCTTCTGATGATTTCTGGAGTTTGTGCTGCTCTTGCTGAATCAGTCATAGAGAGAAATATGACATTTCCCATTTTCCAGCTGAGTAGACGGATCAACTGCTCATGAGATCTGGGGAACGCCATGAGCAATTGATGTAATTCTAGGGGTTATCCTTGCAATAATTTCTCCTAAGGATCCTTGAAGCTGAATTGCTTTTATGGAACTGAAATACTCAGAACTAGAAGCTCAAAATGTTCAGTGGACATTATTGGTTCACCAATTTAAAGAACGTGATAGAACAGATCTCAGCTGGCTATGCTAGCGCTGCTATTCTGGGAGTCATCTTTCTTGAGGATTATGGGAGTTGTAGTCATTGTACCCAACTGGCAGGAGATCAAAACAAGGCAGTTTTTACAGACGCAACTCACCACTCAAGTCAAGTGGTTGAACAGGTTCTATGTCAGTGTTGACCCGCCCCACCAGAGCATCATTGGCATCTTCACTCTGTGTTGCCAACCTGTGGGAGGCCCGTAGGGGTTTTACCTGTAATTGGGCCTTCTCGGTGGCTGGCCCCGCTACATGGAATAAACGTCCATGTGAAATCCAGCAAAATGAGTCCCTCCTAGCCTTTAAAAAAAGCATTAAAGACCTGGCTTTTTAAGGAGGTGTACGGCGATCAGTAATTTGTTGTGTGGTGTTTTCCCTGTTTATTGTCCCCCCCCCTTTTAAACTATTTTTAGGGTGGTGCCCAAACGTTTTGTAAGGAGGGCCATATTTGGTGGCTGAGAATGTGTCAGGGGCCGGTTGCTCCGCGACCCTGCCACCCCACTTCAAGCCCCACCCACTGACCCATAAGCCCCACCCACTGACCGCTTGCAACCCCACCCGCAGGAAGGAAGGCGGGGACCAAAGGAGGGAGGGAGGGAGGTGGAAACCAAGAGACGAAGGAAGGAAGGTGGGGACCAAGGGAGGGAGGGAGGGAGGAAGGAAGGTGGGGACCAAAGGAAGCACAGGGAGCCATGGCCACAGGTCGCCCTTTGGAAGAGGTGATCTGTGCGACCTTGCACCCTCTCCAAGCTCCCCAGCAGTGGTGATGGCTCACCCACCAGCCCACCCCAAAGCTCCTTGGCGGTGGCAGAGGCCCGCTGGCCTGCCCACCCCCACACTTTCCCCTGCGGTACTGGTGGTAGCAGACCGCCCGTCCGCCCGTCCAACCGTCCACCCTTCTGCCCGTCCGCCCAAGCTTCCCAGCAGTATCAGTATTGGCAGAAGAGTTTTTCTTTAAAAAAATGGGGAGAAGGAGGGGGAGGGAGGGGCAGGCCAGCCAGCCACAGCCCACTCAGAATGGCCTGACGGACCGGATTTGGCCCCCGGGTCGGACTTTGGGCAGGCGTGCTTTTGAGGATCCCAGTTGTGCAACACCTCAGCTACTCAAAAGTGCTCTTTATGCCATGTTAAGTAGCCTGGGAGTGCTTGGCAGGGAAGCGGCTCTCAAAAAAGTCACAAGAAATAAGAGGACTTCTCACTGAGGCCATAAAATAAAAGACCCTTGGCCTGTGTCGGTACAAAACGAGTTGTGCTGGGATGGAATGGATGAAGATAAAAGTTTATTCTTGTCTTACATACATGGCACAACATACAGAGCTGCACAAAAGACATACAAATCCTCCAACACCATGCTTCCTCCCAAAGAACTTCTATTGAATGTACAACATCATCATTAACAAATTGGTTATTGAGTTACAACAGACTTCCAAACATGAATAACCTTCCCATTCAGGGCCATCTGCTAGTTGCTGTTGCTGCCGCTGCTGTTGTTATCTACTTAGACAAACATTATTTTACAAGTTGAATACAGGACTGTTATCCTTCACAGAGTTCAAGATATTCACATTAAGAACCAAATACTTTATAAAACAGCAGTTGTTTCTCTCCCCCCCTCCCTCCAACCCCCCTGTCTCTTAAAGGCATGATCACTTGTATTTCAGTCCCATCTAGTTCCCGGATGGGGTCACCACAGGACTATTCAAGACCACCGTTTCTTAAAATCTAAAAAAAGAGGATTTTTATTTACAATTTGCCCAATGTAAAAAAAGAACGATGCTCCTCCACCCCTCCAGCTGTCACTCTAATGGTAGGGAACTCAACCCCCTTCAGGTTACATAAGGCAGTCTCGTAGATGTTACCTAATGAGTGGAAACATGACAGATTGTCACAACCTTAGATTTTATTTGAAATGAAAGAAAAAGAAATCAAGGTGTGTTTCTGAAGACTTGGGAGACTTCATAGGGGCTGATGGCCGAAACCTATGATCAAACAAAGTAACAAGGGGTAAGGGTATACCTAGGGGTTAGACCAGAGATTTTCAAACTTTATACTTCCAGGGTATAAAGTTGTGCACAAGGTAGTAGATTCTGGAGAGGGGGCTACTCTACATCTTACACTCAATTTCCCCAGACTTACTCAATGACCCTGCAATGTAATCACCGCTGCCTAAAACCTTTGCATGCCTGCTACAACAGACAGCAAGCAATGCTTGCCGAGAACAGGCATTTTTAAGGCAAAGATTGGGCAACCTGTGCAGAGCAAAAGGACATCCTGTTGACATTTTGGGGCGAGGTGAGCCTTCCTCTTGGCTGCCTTGTCACTACTCTTGTTCTCATCCCTGCCAAACTCTGGATGAGAAAGAATTCATAAATCAATTTGAAAATCTCTAGCTCCTATAGGCGGCTGAATGGGGGCCATCTGCTCCACATCAGTAAAGCTATGTTGCTTGTTGCTTGCATCTTTTGGCAGAGATGGATTTACAGGTTGCTGCCTTTTCCGGCTGCAGCCTCAATAAACTTTTCTGCGCATCTTAATTTGATGCTTAGCTTTGTTCTGGGCGGTCATGTGGTGTTTGATGCACAGTTAGTGTCCTGTTGACAGGGTAGTATTTTAATGCTCTGTGCCCATCTTTACTTGCTTACTGCACATCATTTTCCCTTTTATGGGTCAATTTTCTAAGTCTCCATTGCAGGAAGTGGCAGGAAAAGGGGTACGAAGCTAATTACTGCGTATTTTCTGGGGTCGTACCTCGCTAGATTAGCAAAGAACTGTGCATCTTTAAGGGAAGTTTTTTTAAACCAACCCCTAGTGGTGGTTTAAAAAACTTCGGTGAAAGTGCGCTTCCAGGGGGCATGGTCGGTTGGGGCACCAAATTACTTCCCTTTACGGTTAGGACATGATGTTTTACTGCACAGTTTGCCGCAGCAAAAATGCGCAGAAAATGCTGGTAAGACCGTGTGAGTGCGAGTTAGTTGCTTCCATGATTCAGCTCATTAGAATCCCCTCAGGTTAATAAATGTTTTTCCTTTGATGCCCATGAAAGCATACAGATGCATCTGTTGACTTCACGCAACCTTTGCAGTGCACTTAAGAGTTACTTACATGCAGCCTGCATACTGTAATTAAAAAACTGTAAATCACCCAGAGACTACTTGAAGTGGTACTCGTATTCTTTTCAATTGGACTACTCTGGAGTAAGCAGTTTGAGGATTTCAAGTCCTAATGGATGTTAACAAAAACCAAAAATACCATCTAAACAGAATAAAAGAGATCTGGATCTTTTACACACACACACACACACACACACA
>JAHTLZ010000195.1:228105-238544 GCA_023846285.1 Phrynocephalus versicolor
ACACACACACACACACACACACACATGTTACACTACTGTTCTTATTTTTACACAGAGCATCTTAATAAAAAGCATGTTGTGAAAATGCCTCAGAGCTTATATAAACACCGTTATATCAAACACATCATTCGAAAACCTGGATAAATTACCAACACAGAAAAGAAACCCTGAAAGATTCTCAACGGAATACTTTCAGTAATATTTGTTGCATATTTCACATTCCATCCTTTGCTTATCCTTCCTGTTTGAGTACAAAATCATCCACGTGCCTCCAGCAGAAAACCCACATTTCATTTACAAAGCTCGATGGGTCTGATCCACTTATTCATGCTTTGTAGTACTTTGATTCTTGTCTGCCACTCAATGCTGTTAAAGTATTTGGATTAACTAGTTGGGTCCCATTGACATCTAAGAGAATGGTACTGTTACCTCCTCAAAGGTTTTTTTAAAAAACCATATTCCCTGGGAAGGTAACAGCCAACACCAGAAATACCACATCAAGAGTTGTTAATGCCAAGATCAGGTTTACATCAATGCACCTTAGTTTTTAGACCGTCATATATTGTTGAAGCAAGACTCAGCAAGACTCAGAGTGGCTCAAAACATTTTAGTGGGAATGGGCAGTGAGTCAAAATATTTACATCCCGTATAAGTCACCAGGACCACTCAGGAAATATAGTGCTTTTGCAGAGATATGAGGAAGTAGCCTTGACATGCATTTTCTTTGCAAGTAACCTCCAGGGCCCTGTCCTCGGAACAAAACATGTTTAACATTTCCACAAAAGGACTGATCTTGTGGGTCCCTCAAGCCATAAACTTTCCCAATGAAGGCTACAACTACAGGAGTCTATTGAGAATGGCTTCTCTGGAGATACACGTCTGGTTCATGTCTTAGAAAAGAACAGCAGACTGTTGAATAATCAAGATACTAAACCCCTAGTTGTTGATCCTGAAGATCAAGTTGTTGGTCCTGAAGATCAACCCAGGAAAACTTAGAGTTGTCTGCATGGGTTTGGGATTTTGCACAGGCATCGCTTGTGAAAAATTCTAATAGCACTCGTGTAGAGGCAATTTGGGAAGTTCTTCTGGACTGCGCTGGAATGAAGTATTCTCCTAATATCTCAAGAGCCCCCTCTGCAACTGATAGGATAGGAAACTCATCCACTGCAATTGTGCTAATCAGACAGCTTAACTTTTTCTTCTTCTAGTGTAAACATAAAAAAGACTTTCCATAGGTCTCCATTCTGATGGGGCATATGATATTTTTGTGCATTTGTTTGCCTTGTGTAGACCTACTCCCTTTGGGACTCAAGCAAAATCCATCAGTTAAGTAAGGCAGCCCCCTAGGGACTCACTGGTCAGCGTCCAGTTTTTATTACATATGAAAACAGAAGTTCACAGGCAGATGGTAAGATACTAGACTCATCTGGAGTTGACCTGGGCAGCCATGAGATCTGTAGGCCTAACTTTAGTTTGCGCTATGTTTCCCCACACTTGACCAAAAATAATAGTTAGTTAATAATAATAATTTGACCATATGATACATGCATGTTGCACACCCCGGTGCTATGACCCTAACATTTCCCACCCCAACATTCCCATCAATTCTCAACACAGTCACCCAAATGGCACAAATGATATGGAGCTAAGTGGATTGCTACAGTATAAATGCTCATCTACATGTGAGTCAGTATGAGGTATAAAGTTATCTGGGACCCCGACTCTGCAAAAATCCACCTTTGAGAGGCGATCCACTTGTAGTGGCAAGTTTTTTGCAGGATCAGCGCTTTGTATGTTTATCCCAACCTTTCCCATCAATTTTATTTTGTCAGTTTCAAGGATTTTTTTTTTGTTCGTTTCGTTTTTAGCATAACCAAACAAATAGAAACATACAAGAAAGATATTTTGGTTCGGGCCACGGCTGGGTCAAAGGAGATCAGGTGAAAGATCATTTTAATAACTCTCTATATTGGATTAATCTTGGTTAGAAATGTTCAAAATGGAACATTCTTGGCCCCCAAAAATACTTTAATAAAACACCATAGGCTATACCTAGAGCACAAATCTGAACCATAGATATACACGCGCTTATACCATAATCTAAGCCCTTTCATAAACAGAAGTAATCATGGGGGGTTTCTTTCTAATGATTTGAAATGAATCTGTATTGGCAAATGGGATTGATCCCTTCTTAAATATGTTTCATGCTATCACTGTTATGGCAAGCCATCAACAAATGTTCTGAGTCTTTGGATTGTTCAAAGTAGAAATCCCTAAAGGGTATGAAAAGTTGTTTGAATTTTCATAAAAGATAGGTGTGTGAATCATTACAAAGTTGAAGTAAAATGCCCTCCCTAATTGCTCAGCTTCTCATTTTCAGGCTTAAAACCTAAAAACAAATATTAATGAGGTTTTTATCACCTGGTTGTGTTAAAACCTAAAAACAAATATTAATGAGGTTTTTATCACCTGGTTGACAGCAGTAATTGAGCATTCCTGTTATTTTAGTACCTTAAAAAAACAGCAGACTTCTTAATTGCAATTACAGCACTTGGTGCCTCTACAGCTGTGTAAACTCCAGTAGAATAGAGACCTCTGATGAAGCTAAGTAAAGTTCCTTAAAATTTACAACAGAAGAAAAGAGAGCTCAATCAAATAAGAGGGGGAAAGAGTTACCTTCTGTTCTGATAATTCAATTCAGTCTGAATAACAAAAAGGGGTCCTTTTTATTATTTCAGTGGCACAAACCCATGTGATTAGACATTGCAAAGAAAGAAACTGATCCTTGCCTATGGAATTTTTTTGTGTAAAAGTTCCAGCCTTAGATGGTGTTGTTGTTAACCATCGCACAGCATATGCCACTTGGCAATTTGTCTCCTAGGGTACTCGCATATTTCCTTCCAGTGTTCTCCAGCCGTTCCTTCGGCGGTCGCCCCCAAGGTCAACCGGCCAATGATTTCATTCCGGGTCCCCCTCTCTGAATCCAAAACCAAGAACTCAATGCTGATCTCCTCCAGGCCCTCGCAGGGAATGTCAAAGACAAAAAGTTCATTGAACACGGCATTGGGGGTACACTTCTTGACATGGGTTTTCTTTTTGGAGATCCTTTTCTTGGCATGGTATAGGTTCACTTTCACATAGGGGTCTGCAAAGACAAGTAAAATTCAGCTGAGATTCTTTTTCTTTCTTAAAATAATTTTATTTATTTTGACATTCTTGAAACCATATGTACACTCCAATACCAAGGATAAATGCCTTGCCCCCTCTTTTAACTTCCCCTTAACTTAGGTATCTTCCATCTTCTCATATTCTCTCTCTCTCTCTCTCTCTCTCTCTCTCTCTCTCACACACACACACACACACACACACACACACACACACACACAAACAGTGTAATAATGAACTTGGAAGGGGCCTCTAAGGCCATCAAGCCCAACCCGTAGCTCAATGGCGAAATCTCTATCAATGCAGATCTAAGAGATAGTTGTCCTAATTTCTCTTGAATGGTTCCAATGTTGGAGCATTCACCAACTCCTCAGGTCATTGGTTCCATTGTCATACTGCTCTAGCAATTTTTCCCTGATACTCTGCATAAACCTGGTTTCTTGGACCTTGAGCCCATGGTCGCATGTCCTCTTCTCTGGGATGATCGAGAACAGTTCCTAGCCCTCCCCTGTATGAAATCTTTTCAAATATTTTTAAAGTGTTATCATATCTCCCCTCAGTCTTCTCTTCTGAAGGTTCATATAGTTATTCTTGGACAAATGAGACATGTGCATCAAGACAGCATTGCTGTTTCACATGGAATAAGTTCCCTGACTCAGCAATATGGATTAACTCATGCTTGTAAAAGTCCCTGAAAACTGTTGTGAGTTTTTTGGGCTGTTTGGCCGTGTTCTGGAAGTTTTTCTTCCTGATTTTTTTCTCTAGACTCTTTGGCCGGCATTTTCAGAGGGAAAGGTGCTCAGGGAACTAGGAGTTCTCTCCAGAGCACAGAGAGAACTCCTAGTTCCCTGAGCTCCTTGCCCTCTGAAAATGCCGGCCACAGAATCTGGTGAAATCTCAGGAAGAAAAACTTCCATAACATGGCCAAACAGCCCAAAAAAGCTCACAACAGCTATCAGATCCCATCCATGAAAACCTCCAGGAATACATCCCTGAAAACCTTATTGATTCAAGGATTTTCTGTCAGAACTGCTCTATTCCATTCCAGTAATATTTAGCATCTCAGGAAAAGCTTTCCTGAGTGGCTTACATCTAGTAAATCTTTCTTGCCCTCATAAAACAAACAAAATGGGATAGTTGTTTATGAGGACACATTTGGAACGCAATGTCCAGTTCTGGTTACCACAATACAAGCAAGACACAGAGGCCCTAGAACAGTGGTGGCAAACCTTCGGCACTCCAGATGTTTTGGACCACAACTCCCACATCCCTTTGTCATTGGCAATACAGACTTGGAATTATGGGAGTTGTAGTCCAAAACATCTGGAGTGCTGAAGGTTCGCCACCCCTGCCCTAGAAAAAGTGCAGAAATGAGCAACAAAGATGATAAAGGGACTGGAGACTAAATCGTATGAAGAAAGACTAAAAGAACTAGGCATGTTTAGTCTGACCAAGAGAAGACTGAGGAGAGACATGATAGCAGTCTTCCAATACCTGAAGAGCTGCCACAGGAAAGGGGGCATCAATTTATTCTCAATTGCACCTGAGGGTGTGACAAGAACCAATGGGTGCACACTCATCAGAGGGAGAGCCAACCTGGAAATCATGAAATAATTCCTGACAGTGAGAGACATTAAACAGTGAGACAACTTGCCTCCTGATGTTGTGGGTGCCCCATCGCTGAAGGTTTTCAAGAAAAGATTGGACAGCCATCTGTCTGGGATGATATGAGATCTCCTGCCTTGGGCAGGGGGTGGGACTAGAAGACCTCCAAGGTCCCTTCCAACCCTACTAGGATTCTATGAGCTACTCATGTTGTGGCCATGACCAGCCAAATTCATGGGAATTGTACATGTGGATTCTCCCATACATGGTTCTTGAGGTCAGCTGTTGGAAAACAGTGGCTTGGATTCAGGAGACAATAATAGTTTATACACGACCCCTAAACTCCGGGGCAAATGGCTCCCAGCTCCGGAGCTTAAAAATGTTTCCCCACCAGCTCCGGAGTTTACAGGAAATTAAGTGCGACCACGCCCACTTTAGTGCGTCCCAGTGCACCTTTCAAGTACCTGCTCTCTGGAGGTGAAAATTCCTTGATGTGGTGTAACATAGTGAGTGCGGGGCTCTCTTCGCTTCTGTTTGTTGTTGTTTTTTGGCTCCCGCCCCTTTAAGAGCTACTTAAGAGGCAAGAGCAAGAGGCAGAACGGAGGTGAGCGGCATTCTTTTCTTCCTTTTTTTCTCCCTCCCCTCATGCAGCCAGCAGCCAGGAGTGCGGAGGGGGTGGGAACGCAGGAAGAGCGACAAGCCCCTAAGATCTCTGGTCTGAATTTAAGTGGCCAGCGGATCTTAGGGGTCATGTGAAAAGGCTCAAAGTTGAAGCCTGAAGTAGAAGCAGAAGGTCTTGCCTAGATGACTAAACAAAGATAGAATATCGTCTTCCTGGCATTTACATACAGAGCCAGACAAGTCAAATCCTTCTGCAATTGACCAAATCTGATCAACCACCCTTTCCCCCTTTTCTGCCTAGAGAAAGAAACCAAAGCTGAACACACTGGATATCCAAGATCTTTTACGTGACCAAATCCCACCGTTAGTGTGTGTGTTGGTTCTACATCTTAAATTCTCCACAGCAACAACTATAAACCCAGGCATGTCCCTGTAAGGATTTTGTCATTATGGCATTACCTGAGAATCCTGAAACATCGGCTTTGGGCAGGTGCCTGGCCTTTAGAACAACCACGGTAAGAGTATTGGTTGTGGACTGGTAACAAAGAGAAATCAGCAGCTCTCCTCGCCCCAAAGACTTCTAGAAAATGATTTTAAAAAAACAACAAACAATTTTTTTGTCATGCAGCAGTATGGATTATCAAACAATATCTGTCTCAGAACTACTGAAAAAAACTTAGAATAGATCATAGTGCCCTGATTTACACAGCAATATATATTATTATTTCAAAACATATGTTGTAAAGAGGGTCAGAATAGTTAATGTACTTTGGTTTGTCACTCCTACATCCTCAGTGTAAAAGAGAAAGTTAACCGCACATAAATATTACAAATGAATTGGATTCTGCTTAGCTTTGATGGACTAAAATGTCCCATTTATAGAAAACTCCATGGACATGTCCCATTGGCCAAGCAGACCTAGATTACCAGATGTAGCACATGAGAAACCAGGACCTTTAATAGGGTTATCAAACCTATCTTCATTTATCAAGATGGCCGAGGGTTGAAATGAAGCCAGTTACATCTAAGCTAAAGTTAAACTCTCCCTACCCTGCCTAGATGCCCTAAGCACATCCGATCTCGCCTGATTTCGGAAGTTAAGCAGGATCGGACCTGGTTAGTACTTGGATGGGAGACCACCAGGAAACACCAGGAGCTGTAGGCGCCTGGAGTGGGAACTGGCAAACCACTCCAGTATTCCTACCAAGAAAACTCCATGGACATGGGGGCATGACTGTCACGACACAGCATGCACGCACACAACATGGAGGAGGTAGAAATTGTTGCGCACTTCATTTTCCCTGACCTAAATTTGGGCCAACACTGGGACTGTATGTCCAGGCTAGGATTGGTTATACAGACTACATTCTACAGAAGCCACCTGGTTGACATGTTGCTTAAAATAAAACAATGCTCGTGGCAGCTTAAAAACTAACTCATTTGTTCTGCCGAGTGTTGTGGAGTGCTCAAGTTTTTGCCTGGCATTCTATTCAAATTGGCTGCAGCCCAATTAATTCTTAGAAGAGAGTCTTATAGACGATGTACCTTGAAATCCTGATACTTTTAATCACCTCTTTTATAATAAAGATCAGGGGCGTATATGGGGTGGAGGGAGAAGGGTACATCTGCCCTGGGTACAGCAATCTGGGAGCACCTTCGGGGGGGGGGGCAAGAGGAGGAAGCCCTGTGCCCTCCCACCACCCAGCACTCCTCCTTTCCCCTAAGGCTTGGCGATGACACCCCCTCCTCCACCTCTGAAACCACGCACCAGGTGAGCAGCAAAATAGGCAAGCAGGCAGGCAGGAGCATGGTGGCCACGACACCCTCCTCCTCCTCTTCCTCAACTTGGTGCGAGAGGTGTAAGGTGCATGTGCACACGCGCGTGCACACACACACAAGCCCATCCACAAAACTAGCACTTTGTCCCAAGGAGCTCCAAATCCTGGCTACGCCTCCAATAAAGAGGAGCAGGTACAAAGGCCATGAGACTTTTCTTCTCTCTTCTTAAATCATAGAAAAGGAATACTAAATATCTAAAATGGGATTGATCTTTACTTAATTGGTTAGTAAACCAATAGCAATAACCAGTGGTTTTTCAATGCCTTTAATTTCTAACTGCATTAAAGTTTTATACCTCTTCCATGGTTGCCAACAAACCCATTGGAAGATCTAAGTAATCAATGAATGCAATAATGGCTGATTGCATAGATATTCCATAGTTTAGTCTTCTGGGTGGTGCTTCTTATGCTCCATCAAATGCCATTTCAGCAATTGTTGCATGGATTGACCTAATGGAGAAGGGAGTCTGCCTGTGGTGCCAATGAAGAAAACCCTGAGCTGGGCTTTTAGATATCTATCAATGTCTATGATCTGGTAGGATCTTAATATACAAGAGAATGATCTTACATAAGTCTTGATCATAGTTTGAGCACTGTTCATCTCTCCCCCCTCTTTTTATATAAATTTGAGACTCTACCCCTACCAGGTAACAGGTAGCATTTCTAGACATGCAGATTTGGATTGAGATCAGTATACATTTTAGAAGTTTGAAACATTCAGATAAGAGATGAAATCATTGCCCGTAAAGGTGTTGAAAATAGCATTGGATCGATTGCAATTTCAGCAGCCATCGGGCACAAATTAAATCTTTCAGTATTCATGGACTCACCTTGCTAGAACAAAATATGCAAGCAAGGAAATAGAAACCAAACAAGCTTCAGCAGTCTGAGTCATGAACAAGGAATTGTTGCATTAAGAAAACAATATACAACATACGGCCTTTTCACACGACCCCTAAAATCCGTGGCAAATGGCTCCCTGATCCAGAGCTTAAAATTGTTTCCCCACCAGTTCCGGAGTTTACAAATAATTAAGTGCGACCGCACCCACCTAAGCGAGTCCCAGCACACTTTTCAAGTACCTGCTCTCCGGGGGTGAAAAATTCCTGATGCGGATGTAAGGTAGTGAGTGCTGGGCTCTCCTCACTTCTGTTTGTTGTTTTTTTGCCCCTCCCCCCCTTTAACAGATACTTGCTGCCAGGAGCAGAGAGAGATGGCAGAATGGAGGTGAGCTGGAATTCTTTTCTTCCTTTTTTCTCCCTCCCCTCACGCAGCCAGCAGCCAGGAGTGTGGACGGGTGGGAACACAGGAACAGCGACAAACCCCCAAGATCGCTGGTCCGAATTTAAGTGGCCAGCAGATCTTAGGGGTCATGTGAAAAGGCCCATAGATGGGAATGTTACTTGGTGTATGCTGAAGCAATTTGATTTGATACTTGATGTTTTGAAAGCAATTATCAGAAAGTTGACACCTAGACAGGCCATCACAAGGGGCTAGTAGTTACTGAGGCTTTGAACAATCTCTCAGGTTTGGGATTTTTTAAAATAAGAAATGGCCTACCACTTAAGCTGAAGTAACTTCTGAACCTATCTACTCAAAATGTGTGTTGTGTCATTACAGTCGTGACCAACTCTCCATGGAGTTTTCTTGACAGGAATACTGGAGTGGTTTGCCAGTTCCTACTCCAGGTGCCTGCAGCACCTGGTATTCCCTGGTGGAATCCCATCCAAGTACTAACCAGGCCCGACCCTGCTTAGCTTCCAAATTCAGGCAAGATTGGATGTGCTTAGGGCATCTAGGCAGCTATTTACTCAAGATACAGAACTGGAAGTATGGACAGTGAGACATACATCTGAGTAAATTGTTCAGGCTGGTGTCCAACCCACTGATATTAAGAAGGCAGATACCTTAATCTAGAAAGCCATTTACTTTGGTAGATCAACTGAGGTTTAATTGCCAACTAGGAACTTCTGTCAAATGGCTTATGAATTGGATGTGTGGTGACAGAAAGACTGGGAGACCACAGCCATAGTGGTATAGAGTGACGCTATAGTCAATAAAACCAGTAGAGGTGTGCTACTGACTTGATTAGAAGACAGATGGTTATCTTTACACATCAGCATTTGGTTCAATGATGATGAAATATTTGGATCTAAGCCAAACGATGATGATAAGGTAACTCCGGCTTTTCTTATTAGAGTAGATCTATTAAATCAAATGAACTTAGGTAAGTGATGATATGAGAAATCCAGCTAATTCACTATGTCTACTCTAGCTAAGATTTTGAATTAAATTTCTTCCAGAAACTATATTTGACTGCTGCTTGCGAACCTTTTAGCCCAACAAATGTTGGGTTTCACACTTCCATCTTCAAATTATGTGGTATCAAACGATAGCACGCAACCACGCCTTTTCTGTGGTGGGCCCCACGCTGTGGAACCATCTTCCGCGTGAGCTGCGCCTTGCACAATCCCTGCCCGCCTTCAAAAAAGCACTTGAAAACAATGCTTTTTAGGGAGGCATTTGGCGACCTTTAATTTAATTTATCTAATTTAATTTTCCCCCACCTTCTTAACGCCTCTTGCTGAGGGTTTTTCCTATTTCCTTGTTTTGCTTTATTTGATATGGTTATTGATTCTTTTTTCTTGTATTGTATTGTTGATTTTAACTCTGTCATAAACCGCCCAGAGTTCCACTGGAAGATGGGCGGTATAGAAATAAAACAAATAATAATAAATAATAACAAATAAATATATAACAAATGTGTGTTATCCAGAAGCATCACCACATCCCTCAACCAGGAGAAATGCCACAGAGTCATGAAACGCTCAGTCTATATACTTCAGTTAGATAATATGCAAGCCAATCAGGAAAAAGAATTGGTAGACTTATAACAGAGTGGACATTCCTGATTCATATTATAAGGATTGCATGCCATTTTTAAAGGCTTCTTCAGCAGCAACAATGAACAATAACAAATGGAAATAATAGAGGGGTACATAAAAAGATAGAGAGATGGGGTTTATTTTTCTGATAGATGGTTTATTTGTGTTTGTTAATTTTAATAGTAGCTTGAAATCATGTTGTGTTTTTGCTTAATTTATTGTTAGTGGCCTTTGGGCCAGATGGGTGGAAAAACAAACAAACAAACAAACAAATAAATAAATAAATAAATAAATAAATAAATAAATAAATAAATAAATAAATAAA
>JAHTLZ010000195.1:254228-292367 GCA_023846285.1 Phrynocephalus versicolor
AAAGAAAGAAAGAAAGAAAGAAAGAAAGAAAGAAAGAAAGAAAGAAATTATCAGGGTAACTTTTTTAAAAAAAAAGTTGGGATCCTATTGTACATTCACACCAATGTGATATCAGGCAAAATGTTCAGCAAATTCAGTTTTACACCAAGTCACACAAGTGGAGTGCAGCAGCAGATTTATTTATTTTATTTATTTTGAATATTTTTAGCCTGGCTTTCTCCTTGGAAAAGGACTCAAGGCAGTTTACAATGCTGAGAGACAATATACAATCCAGAACATTTAAGACATACAGTATTCAAGATTAAGAAGAGTGGAATTAGAAAAGGCATCTTACAACCTTATAAGGCAACATTAAATCTAAAAGCAGCACATGAACAATTTAAAAGGAAACAAAATCCATTATGAGAGATGGAAACTAACATGGAAAACACAGGTGTACTTATGAATTAAGTCTAAGCAACCATGAATCGTAATCCATCTAAAAATCACAATAGGTAGTAGTCAGTTATCCAGGGAAAGTTGCCTGAAGAGAAAGGTCTTTGCCTGCTTACAGAAAGACAGCGGATATGGAGCAGTCCTGGCCTACTCTGACTCCATTAGTAGCAATTTTCATCTGAAAGGTAAGAAAAACTGCGAGCAAACAGAATTCTGGCCAAAAAAAAACCCAAACAAACCCTTTGGAGGTTTCTCAACAAATCACTTAAACTGATTGGGGGACTCTGAGAATTATACTCCCAAGAAGTAACATTTCTAAACTCTAATTTAAGCATATAATAAAAGGTATCTAAAAGCTATATAAAGCAAAAAAAAAAAAAAAAAAGCAAAGTGTGCTGCTTATAGACCAACCCATAGTGCTTTAAAGCACTCAGATGGTTTACAAGCAATTATGCAGGCTACACATCATGCATGCACACACCACTTCCCAGCAAGATGGGCACTCATTTATACTTAGCCACAATTTTTAAAAGTGGTTTAATGCATCAGGTCTCCCTCCTTCCTTCTCAAATGATTGTTTTCCGCAATAGATAATAACACTTGATTCTAGAAGGAGTTGTCTGGAAATATGAGATCACTGTAGCATTCTGAAGCGTGTTCTGGATGGTCAGAGCACTCTGGTGCGTCAGTGATCCATACAGCAAGGGTGGGGCTCTTTAGACCCTGGGAATGAAACTCTGTCAAGTGGGGCAGGTGGCACTGAACTCAATCCATTGTTCTTGGGGGTTTTCCTGACTTTTGGGGGTTTCTCTGTTTTTCTGAAGAGGCTGGGGTGTGTGAGAGGGTTTTTTGCTCTAGGCGTACGATGATGATGATAAACAGGTTAGTAGATAGTAGGGTCTGCAAATAGTTGGGCATGATTTTTCTTTTTCATGGACTGGAGCCTACATTTGGAGTAGATTGATTCTCTGTTTCCTTGCTTCTGCTTTTAAAACATTATTTTTAATGGGTTGTTTATACCTTTTGCAGTATCCAGAGAACTCAAAAGGGAAACCGCAAAGAGATTTTTCCTTTCATGAAAAATGAAAAAAACAGTACATGAAAAATATGAGGGGGGGACGCTTGAATGAACCAGAAAGAGAAGAAATATGGGGGGGGGACCCCTGTGCATCTCTCTAATTAGGGATGGGCATGAAATGAAAAAAAATGTGTTTCGTTTCGTTTCATTTTGTTTCCAATCCCATTTCATTTGTTTCATTACTAACAAAATTTTAAAGTATTTTCATTACTAACAAAACAAAGTGAAAATGAACCGCTATGCAAGCAATTTTAGGTAAGCCCCCCCCCCAAATTTGAAAATGGTTGGGGGTAAGGGGGCTGAATAATTAAGCCCCAAAGGGGGTGCCCCTAGGAAACTTTTTTTCCTAATTGGAATCAGAAAAGCCAAGTTTTTATAAAGAAAGAAAGCCAAGCTTATGAAAGAAAAGAAAAGAAAAGAAAGAAAGAAAGAAAGAAAGAAAGAAAGAAAGAAAGAAAGAAAGAAAGAAAGAAAGAAAGAAAGAAAGAAAGAAAGAAAGAAAGCTGTCAGAGATTCCCACAGACCGGGACATAACTGCATCATTCACCCAATACTCACTATTCATTAACTAAACTGATGCTTTTATATTGCCTGTTAGAGATGGGCACGACTCAAAAAAAGAGATTTTTTGTTTTTCGTTTGTCGTTTAGGGGTCCGTTTCGGTTTGTTTTCGTTTTTTGGGGTTTTTTTGTACATTTTTCATTTTTGTTTTCGTTACGAAACGAAACGAAAAACGAAAAACGAAAACGAAAATTTCGCTGAGTCATGCCGATCTCTATTGCCTGTCTATCGTGTTTTGTTTTGTTTTTATAGCACTTACTTTATCATTAATTGATTGTGAGTTACTGTATAATATTTAAATGTTTGATGTTTACATTTTCATTTCACTTCATTAATTGTATTAAGTAATTATTTAATCCTTATTTTGTTTATGAATGTATTCTGTTGTAAACCTCCCAGAGCAGCCTTGCTGCCAGACGGGCGCTCTAAAAGTCTAAATAAATAAATAAATAAATAAATAAATAAATCTGCTTTTTAAAAAAGTACTGGGTTTGCTGAAAAGGCCACCATGTTCCAGGTCATCTCTTTGAGCACTAGGTTGACCCCTTCTTCACTCCCGTCTTTACTCACCTGGTCTCTCTCTCTCTCTCTCTCTCTCACACACACACACACACACACACACACACACCAAAATCACTGTCACCCCACACACAAGGAACTGAAACTATTTTTCATATATCCCTCCTCTCTCACTCAGTGCCATCTTGTTTTCTCCCATCCTCTTCCCGATTTCCTTTTCTCTTTCCCCCCTCAGAATCTGCAGCACCAGTGGCAGAGGCTTCTGGGGGTTGCTATCTTCCATGTAAACCATGGGTAAGCAAAAAAGAATGCATGCCCTACCGCTGGGCCAAAAAGGTGCCCAACAGCTCTTAAAGGGAAAGGATGGATCATTCTAAGTAGAAGCACATGTGGACCAGGTCTTCCTCCTGATCCAAACTGTGCCCTCAGTAATCTATCTATTACAGCTATATGCCAATGTAGATAGGCCCTCAGACTCTTTCTTCCCATAGGTAAAAAGGTAAAGCCTCCCCTGCACACATGTGTGCTAGTCGTGTCCGACTCTAGGGATGGTGCTCATCTCTCCATACTCAAACCAAAGAGCTGGTGTTGTGCAAGTCTATGGCCATATGGCCAGCATGTCTGCAAGAAAACACTGTTTTACCTTCCCACTTCTTATGGCAGTACCTATTATCTACTTGCATTTACATGCTTTCGAACTGCTAGGTTGGCAGGAACTGGGGTTATCAGTGGGAGCTCGCTCTGCTGGGTGGCATCCGGGATTCAAACTGCTGAGCTGCTGACTTTCACAGCCAACAGTTTTCCGAAACCTTAGTCCACAGAGCCACCACTCCGCTGCAACCATACTGTTTTAAGTCTAGTGACAGTGAAGGCCACGCAGATGCCCTTCAAAATAATTTGGGGTGAGCCAACCTCTTCTCCCACTTGATGCTTTCTTCTGCTATTTTCTTCCGCCATCTGTAGGACCTTGACATCCTCAGTCTTCAAAAACCACTCCAAACTACTGGGGATCCAGGAGGTGGGATAGTAAATGTTGATCTCACAATGCGATTTAAATTTGCATAAGCCTACCGCTTCAGCCTAAGTGCTCCTGTGGAGGGGAGGGAGACTGGCAGATTATCAAGACACTGAGCAGACACAGAGTCCGCTCAGCAGCCAAAAAAGCAGGGAGTGTGGTTGCTAGGAGACCATCCATACACTTCCCAACCCAGCTAGGGCTCACATGGGTGTTTGTGCCTGGAAAACACGCACCCTCTTTCTCACTTTTGCTTAAATCCACATCCTCTTTTCCCATGTAAATAATCATGCTGATATATCCTCCTCCGCCACCTTCAAAAGCCATCAACCAAAGGGCTGATCCCCTCCTCCTCCCCCCCCCAAATATGGAAATCAAACTTCTGTTTCTCACACTAGGCAAAGCCTCTTTTTTCTAGGTGAGGCATCTGGAATGTCTCTTGGTATTTTTATTCCAAAATAATAACAATAATTATCTGAAAATCTCATCCTGATCAGTCTTCTTCATCCAGTGAGGTGCCCTGTGATTTTGTTGGCTTTGCAAAAAACACTTCTAATTGTTGCATCTTTGTCTGCAGATTTGCAAATTAGGGTCTGTCCAAATGGGAGAATTTGAAGGGGTCTCTGTTTAAAAAATCCTTACCTTCAGTGCGAACTAACTTATTCCACACATGTGTGATTGTCCTGTTCATTTATTGTCACATGAGAAGAGCTTAGACAGTTCTTTCAATCAATGGTTTATGTGCAAGTAAGGTTTCTCTAGATTAGTCACATGTAAGGTTTATCTGCTTTACTCACATGTTCCATTTATCCTGGTATAAGGAGGACGGTGGTGGCACAGTGAGCTTGCAGTGGTTGTAACTTCAGTGCCTGTGCAAGGGGGTGAGCAGTTGGAGAGATGGAAGGGAGGTAATCCTTGCTCCCCCCCCCCCACCATTCTCCTTAGCCAGCAATTCTACTGGGGCTGTAATGCTTTGTTGGGATGGAGCCCATGGAGTTGCTGTGGCAGCCCTTCTAATTTCTCCCTCTGTGAGATGGTAGTGATGTAGCCTGGTTGCTCCACTGGTGGGCTCCAAAAGCCTACATAGGTGACCCAAATATAGGTGTTCTATTCTTCAGTAGAGTAGGTGTGAAAACTACCAGCAATTTAGGAGTTAAATGTATTCTCAAAGGCTTTCAAGGCTGGGATCTGATAGTTGTGAGTTTTTCAGGCTGTTTGGTTGTGTTCTGTAAGTTTTTCTTCCTGACATTTTGCCAGACTCTGTGGCTGGCATCTTCAGAGGACAAAGAGCTCAGGGAACAAGGAGTTCTCTTTTCTCTGGCATCTTCAGAGGGTGAGGAGCTCAGGGAACTAGGAGTTCTCTCTGCGCTCTGAGCGCAGAAAGAACTCCTAGTTCCTTGAGCTCCTCGCCTTCTGAAGACGCCAGCCACAGAGTCTGTTGAAATGTCAGGAAGAAAAACTTCCAGAACATGGCCAAACAGCCTGAAAAAAACTCAAAACAATTATCAATTTAGGAATTAATTTAACCACTAGCTTAACTCATATTAACTCCTAAATTGCTAGAATGCACACCACACACTCTCTCATTTAACTACCTGGACCTCCTTTGGAGTTTCATAACTCAACTCCCTGAACCTCAAACTTTTTAAAATTTCAGGGGCTTACAGTGAAGAGCTTGAGGAAGGTACCGCTGCCACTTTGGTCCTTTAGGACCCAGGGGAGCATAATGTTTCATTTCATTTCATTTTGTTTTGTAACAAAACTACTTTAAAATTTCATTACAAACGAAACGAAATGAAACTACTCCAGAAACAAAACAAAACACAATGCTCTTTTCCATTTTGTGTCCCTCTCTAGTTAGGAATAATATGGCAGGAGTGCCCTTTACAAAGATCAGAGGGGGGACTGTTAGCAGCCTTCTAAAGCCTATGCATTTCTATCCTTCCCTGAGTGGCTGAATGTTGGTCCAACAATGTCAAAAATAAAAATAATATTGTAAGGCTAGGAGCCAATGATAGGTTGGAGAGAAGGTAATCAGGAATAAACAAATGGCACATTTTACTGCCCATAAAGAAAATTTGGCATGGAGAAATTATTCAAAGCCATATGTTCAATCCTTCTCTCTGTTTAGTGTTTTATAGGATCAACTCCTTGCTTTGCATTTGCTGGGAGGGAGAGGACAGAGGAAATGAATTAGCAAGAGAGGGAGGAAAAGGAGAGAGTTCTATGCAAGATGATTCAGGACGTGACTCAGCATTCCTCATTGGTGGATGATTTCCAACATTGCCATCAGCCTCTGCAATCAAAACAGTCCCACTGGGCCTGGACACTGAGATCAGCCACTGCTTATCTCTCCTTACTCATGAGTAAATGGGGAAACCTTACACAGCTGAAAGCACAGCCCCTCTCAGCCATATGAGGGTTCTGTAGCTGCAACATCCCCAAATATGCCAGAGGGATTTCTGTGGGATCCCACGTTGACCATGCTAGCTGGGCGATGATGGGAGGTACAGGCCCCCGAAAAAGGAACTTATCCAAGTTCTGCCTATGCCATCTGCTGAAGCCTCTCCTTCTTTGGCTTTTCCTTCCGGATGTCAGCTCTTTAAGGCTTGGCCAAGAGGCAAGGAGATCAAATTACTCAGCTCTGCAGTGAGTGAGGTATTTCCCACAATGGGTTCAGCGTGTGCTGGCAGAGATTACGTCTTCTTGGCTCTCCAGACACATTTATATAATGCGGTCTCAGAAACTTCCATTCCCGTGTCAGCTATTGCTAAGAACTCCCATGGATTCTTCTTTCACTCAATGCTCCATCCAAACTGCTTTCTGCTCGGAAAGCACTGCTTTTCCGCACAATGCATCTCCCTCATTCCCCCCCCCCTCTCTCACACACACACACTTTACACCTTCCCTCTTTTTGTTAGTTTAATTTTTGTCCAATTTCAGACCCACTTCATGACCAGAACTGGAAAAGGAGACGGCTTTATCTGTATGCCTGGCATGGCTTGGAAATCTGGGTGTGGCCCTCCATCCATTCCCAAGTTGTTGTTAGTCTGTGGAAGTCCCTGCCACAGGATGTGATGATGGCATCTGCCCTGGATGGCTTCAAAAGGGGATTGGACAGATTCCTGGAGGAAAACTCCATCACTGGTTACAAACCATGATGGAGATGTGCCATCTCCAGGCTTAAAACCGGGGTACTCAAGGACCAGATGCAGGGGAGTGGTATCAGGAGACAGATATCTAGTCTCTTGCGATCCCAGACACATCTGGTGGGGCCACTGTGAGATACAGGAAGCTGGACTAGATGGGATTTTGGGCTGATCCAGCAGGGAACTGTTTATGTTCTTATGTTAGTCACTGCTTCATTGTCAAGGTGTTGATGGGAATAAGTGTGTGTGCATCCACTGACCATCTCTCCAGTGTCTTCTACTCCTGTCTACTCCTCCCCGCCCAATGTCTGTGCTATAACAAAGACCTGAACTATGTTCTCACCATCATGCTCTGAAATCTCCAAGAATGGAACCCTGCTGACCTGGCAGCCCTATCCAGAGGGCCAGCATGGGGTGTCAAGAGATAACCAGCCCTAGAAGTTCAGGATCCCCATCCCTGGACTTCAGGGGCTGTGTGCTTGTTCTCCAAGTGTGGCAGTGATGTAACCCAAAGAGAAAGGAATGATGTCACCAGAGAATCAGTTTGGGGGATGATGGGAAGGAAGGAAGGAAGGAAGGAAGGAAGGAAGGAAGGAGAAGCGATATAAAATTTCCAGGAATGTTAAAGCCATGCAAAATTTGTTTTTGGAGAAAAACAGAAAAATTGGGGGGGGGGGGGACAAGGGAAGATTCATTTTATTGTTGTTCCCCAACCCCACCCCAAAATGCCCAGAAATTTTTCATATTTCTTGAGCCAACCTGGAAATAAGGAGAAATTTCATGATAGTGAGAGCCATTAAACAGCGGAACAGCTTGCCTCCTGATGTTGTGGGAACCCCATTGCTGGAGATTTTCAAGAAAAGATTGGACAGCCACCTGTCCAGGATGGTATGAGATCTCCTACCTTGGGCATGAGAATTGGGCTAGAAGACCTCCAAGGTCCCTTCTAATCCCACAATGGGTCTATGATTCCATGATTCTAAGATTCTATTATTCACTTCTATTTTCACAACTTTATATACTCATCAGCATACAGCATGTGATTTCAAGAAAATTAGTACCTGTGTTGTCATCTGTTTTGGAAACACCTGTGCTTATTTTTGGTGAAATATAAGATACCAAGCCTAGATGCCCTGAGTCCATCTGATCTTTCCTGGTGTTGGAAGCTAACAGGGCCTGGCTAGTACTAGGATGGGTGACCACCAGGGAATACCAGGTGCTGTAGGCGCCTGGAGTAGGAACTGGCAAGCCACTCCAGTATTCCTGCCAAGAAAACTCCATAGACATGGGGTTACGAAGAGTTGGTCATGGCTCATGACTATAATGACACTACTACTACTACTACTACTACTACTACTACTACTACTACTACTACTACTACTACTACTGCCACAAGATGTGGTGATGGCATCTGGTCTGGATGCCTTAAAAAGGGGATTGGACAGATTCCTGGAAGAAAAGTTCATCACAGATTACAAACCATGATGGAGATGTGTAATCTCCAGGCTTAAAACTGGGGTACTTCAAGGGCCAGATGCAGGGGAGTGGTATCAGGAGACAGATATCTAATCTCATGCACTTCCAAAAGCATCTGGTGGGGCCACTGTGAGATACAGGAAGCTGGACTAGATGGGCCTTTGGCCTGATCCAGCAGGGCTCTTCTTCTGTTCTTATGTTCTTATGTACTACTACTACTACTACTACTACTACTACTACTACTACTACTACTACTACTACTACTACAAGATACCAAAGACTGACAGAGAGACACATTAGTGGCTTTCAGATTACATCAAGCTGGAAGTATTGCGAGAAACACTATTGACTGAACTCTTGCCATTACACTTCGAACATAGAGTACAAGGGCCTAGTGGCACAGTGGTTAAACTGAAGTGCTACAGTTAAGACTCTGCTCAAAATCTCAATTGGATTCAGGGCTCAGGAAACTGACTCGAGGTGGACTCAGACTTCCATCCCTTAGAAACTGGTAAATGGAATATCCAGCTCATCGGGGGTGGGTAGGCAGCCTGCATAATTAAACTGCAAACTCTCCAGATAGTGCTTTAAACACTATGGAGCACAATTTGTTCCCTCATGAGAAGATGTGGCAATCCTGCTGGGAAAAGTTGACAGCGGCAGGAAAATGGGCAGACTACACATGAGGCTAATTGACTCTATAATTGAAGCCATGGCCTTGAGTTAGCAAAAACTGAGCCAAGCTCTTTTGCAGGTCACTAAGTCAGAAGGTCTACTGCCACTGGACACCACAGGCCATCAGAGAACACTCTCCTGTGTGCTTAGCTTTTACACCCTTCTGCTACGAAGCTTTCGTTCTTTTTCTCTCTGCTCTCATTTCCTATGAAGCGATGCTGATCACATATCGGCAAGTAGAAGCTGATGCAGGCTTCAGCCAAGTTGTGGAAATTTCCTACTTGAAATTGGGATGCAGTTGAGTGCCAAAATGTGGGCACATTTCCATGGAACCAAGTGTCCCGACAGCTTGGAAGAAGACGAAGAGGAGAGTGAACAATCAGTGGTACCGCTTCGCGCCTAGGATAACCTGGGATAAGAATTAATAAGGTGGGGGAAGAAGGTTGGATGACAGGCAGACTGCAGCTGCATTTGTAACCTGCTGGATTTTGTTCTAAATGTGGTTCATGTTGCATTTGAATTGTAGGTTTCATTATGGAGAACCCATAAAAGGGAGGGGGGAAGGAGGGAGGGAGGGAGGGAGAGAGAGAGAGAGAGAGAGAGATGTCCCATGTGTTCAATGTTCCATATGTGAAACCATTTTATTGGGACAACTAGAGGGCCATCTGGTAAACAGTCAAACCATTTCATATAAGGCTCATAGAAGCACTCAGATGGAGGGCTGAGTGTAGGCATGCACTAACGCTGGGTATTAGGGAGGGGAAAAATTTACAGTCTGACATGATTGTACTTGTTACACTTTGTTTTTTTCTTCCATTGTTTTATTAATAGTTCATCTTCATCTAGGCATCATCATCACCACCACCATTGTTGTTGTTGTTGTTGTTGTTGTTCTTGTTGTTACCCACACAGCTATTGGATATTTGTACACGACCCCTAAACTCCGCCGCAAATGGCTCCCAGCTCCGGAGCTTAAAATTGTTTCCCCACCAGCTCCGGAGTTTACAGAAAATTAAGTGTGGCCTAATTAAGTGCACCTAAGCGCGTCCCAGTGCACTTTTCAGGTACCTGCTCTTGGAGGGTGAAAAATCCCAGATCTGGATGTAAAGGACTGAGTGCCAGGCTCTCCTCACTTCTGTTTGTTGTTTTTTTTTTGCCTCCCACCCCTTTAAGAGAAGGAATCAGGACGACGACGGGGCTTGGGGAGGCTTGGACCGGCAAACGGAGGTGAGCCTGCATTATTTTGTCCCCTTTTTTCTCCCTCCCCTCATACAGACAGGAGCAAGGAAGTGCGGAGGGGTAGGGACGCAGGAAGAGCAACGAACCCGCAAGTTCTCTGGTCTGAATTTAAGTGGCCAGCGGATCTTAGGGGTCGTGTGAAAAGGCCCTGTGCTGGACTTTGTAATACTAGTCAAATGCTTCCCAAGCATTTAGGACTATGTGATGTATTGGCGAATTATGCGAGCAGATCCCAGTAAGGCAGCTTTCTGCAGCTGAGTGATGGTGACTTTGTCAACTCCAATTTGTTCTAAATACTTGCTTAGCTCTTTAGGCATTGCACCCAGCGGGCTGATTACCACTGGGACCACCTGTACCAGTTTATGCGAAAGTCTCTGCAGTTCAATTTTCAGATCATTCTATCAGGTAATTTGTTCCAAGTTGTTTTTCTGCGACTCTACTATCACCTGGTTCAGCAACATCAATGACCCACACTTTTTTCTTCTCCACAGTCACAATATCAGGGCTATTATGCTCCAAAACCCTACCTGTCTGTATTCGGAAGTCCCGACGTAATTTTGCATGCTCATTTTCAATCACTTTTCCAGGCTTATGATCCCACCAGTTCTTTGTTACGGGCAAGCAAACATGGGCTGGATTTCTCTTGCTGCTTATCTTTATCTGTTTGCATTTTTCCCCATTGCATTTTTGGTGGGAAAAGGTTGGGGTAGTCTTGCTGTTTTCCTTTGTCTATGTTTGCATTGCACTGAGGGGTGGTGATGGTGTTTCGGGGATGCTCCAGCACTGCATGCCTTTAAAGTGCACTTTATAAAGCGGACTGAAATAAACCCCAGCTTTTTTACCGTTTTCCAGATTTACAAAACAGATTAACTAGTTTTCCTTTCATTTCAATGGAAAACTGCATTTCAGATAACGAATTTTTCAAATAATGAAGTGCCTCATTAAATTAAATTCGTTCTCAGAGCTACCACTGTATACAAAAGGAACACTAAACACACATTCAAAGCATCAAGATGAAACCATTTAAAATACTTGCTCAGGCAGCCAGTCACTCAGAGAAAGCTTGCCCAAAGAGGAGAGCCTTTGCCTGCTTATGGAAGGACAGAAAGATGGGACCAGCCTGGCTTCCTGTGGGAAGGAGTTCCGGAGTGTGGGAGCAGCAGCAGAGAAGGCTCTGCACTGTGTACCCATGAAACATACCCGTGAAAGTGGTGGGACTAAGAGAAAGGTCTCTCCTGATGAAATGGTTGTGTAGGGGGACAGGGAATATGATAGAGGAATGCTCGTGTAGGATCATACTAGGTCATATTGCCATGTGTCTTCAACTTCTTCCCTCGTGTAACTGCAGGGCTCCCAGAACAGGGGATATATGCTGTTGTTTCCTGCTCCCCATAAACAATCTAGCCTCCATGTTCTGGCCCAGCTGGGTCTCTGCATCAATCCCAAGGACGTCCACACATACAGAACACTGCAACAGTCCAGTCTTGAGATTAGAGGCTCAGGGATTAGCATAGTGGGCCGCCCAGTGTCTACGTAGGGATGCAGCTGGGTGACGTGACAGAGATGAAAATGGGCAGGATGGACCACCAATGCTATCTGTGAGTTCATAGACAGTGTGGGTTCCAGGACACCCAAACTGCTCACCTCAATCTGAGTGGGGAGCATCATACCCCTAAACAAGAGGGAGCTTCCCAACCTGCTGATAGCCACCATCACCACCACCGATGATTTAGCCCATCATAATAAAGTAGCAGCAATGCTCCACTGGAACATATGTAAAAATTTGGAACATATGTAAAAGTATCTACCTACCAGCAATATGTCTGTGAAGATTCTTAGTCATCTAGGTGAGTTTATCTGGAAGTTGAGTCATGGCTACTGGACTTCTTTTTTGAGAGATAGAAACATTTCGCTGCTCATCCAAACACCTTCATCAGTCTGAATACAGCTAGTGCGAGTCCTCCATCTTATAGTCAGCATTGACATCTTGTCACCCTGGTCTGAATTAGGCTCATAAGATGAACAATGGCCTGAATAGGCTCGTTAGGGAGACAACAGTATCCATAGCCTTAAGGTGAACAATGGCCTAAGGTGCTGAAACCTATCAAGAATGGGCCGTTAGCTATGGCCTTGGTGGTGAAGAGGCATTTGTCCAACAGGCAGAGAAAAAGAGGCAGGCACGGAAAGAACGAAACTCGAGGACCGGGCAAGAAACAGAATACATCTGCCCCCAGTGCGGTAGAGACTGCCATTCCCGAATTGGTCTATTTAGTCACACTAGGTGTTGTTTTTAGGATCTCTACTCCAGGCATGATACCATAGTCTTTCGAGACTGAAGGATGCCAATGATGATGGTGGTGAAGGCTTTTTGATTTGTCTGGGTACCTACTATCAAGCAAGAACTGGTGGGAACATCAGCCAGAAAAGGTTACTGAAAATCCAGTCATCAAGGTATTCTGGGATTTCAGAATCCAATGCAACAGACACCTTGTCCACAATACTCCAGACTAGACATGGGCACGACTCGGCGAAATCCTCGTTTCCGTTTTTGGTTGTCGTTCTCGTTACGTAACGAGAACGGTAACGGGAATTACTCCGCTCCAGCTCGAACCTGACCCGATAAAAGACAAATTTGGTCGGGTTTGTCGTTGTCGTTCATGGCATCGCGGCGATCGCGCGATGCCAAGCAGCACAGAAAAAAAAGTTTTAAAATTAAAAAAACCCCGATTCCCGGCCATAAAAGCAGGTGAAAATATGCCTGCCTCAGTGAGGACACCTACCAGAGAGGGGTGGTTTCTGGGGGGGGGTGTCCCCGGCCTCCCCCCCTCTCTTGTTCTGGGCTGCTGGACTGGTACCAGGCTGGGGGGGGCATCCTCGTCATCTCCATTTGCCATGCGGTGGGGGGATCCAAAATGGCGGCTGCAATATTTATTTTTAAATCGTGGTCCAAAAACCCACCAAAGCACCACAGAAACATTTGAAAATTAGGTATTTTAAATGCCTGATTTTTATAGTAGCAGTAGTGGGTTTTTTATAGCAGTAAAAGGTCGCACTGATTTTATTTTATTTTATTTTTATTTTTTTACACCTGTGCATGCACAATGATGGGCTGGCCATGGGATGGGACAATGCAAATTTTTGGAGCCATTCCACCAATCACATGACCAGGTTTTGACTGAGACTTCTGGATGTGCCAGAGAGGGCATTAAAAACTCACAAACCCTAACCCTAACCCTAACCCTAACCCTAACCCTAACCCTAACCCTAACCCATATGCCAGTACGCTGTCCTTCTTAGTGGGTCAGAGGCACCCAGAGGTACAGCCCACTAACCCACCCTAACCTTAACCATAACCCTAAGCCTAGCCCTTACCCTAACCCCAACCCTAACCCAGATCCATATGCAAGTACACTTCCCTTCTTAGTGGGTCAAAGTGAGGCACCCAGAGAGGTTCCTCACAGATCCCACTATCCCCTACACTTATCCCATTCCCTAACCTGTACGCCAGTACGCTAGTACGCTCCCCTTCTTAGTGAGTTAGAGGCACCCAGAGAGAGAGGTGCCTCTGCCACTTAACCCCAACCTAACATAATGTATGGTACGCGGCGGCTCCGCAAAATGCTTCCCTTCCCTTCTTAGTGGGTCAGATGTCAGAGGCACCCAGAGAGGTGCCTCCCAGAGCCCACTTACCCCAACCCCAACCCCAACCCCAACCCCAACGGAAACAACAAATGACAAATGGAAACGACAAATGTTTGAAAATTGTCGCGACAAACGGCAACAACCCGAAACGGACCTGTCCCGACAAACGACAACTTGAAACGTCATTTTTTCTGGTCGTGCCCATCTCTACTCCAGACATCAAGATAATATACAAGCAAAAAAAAAAGTTCTTATTGCTGATGTGGCAATACTGGGAGACACAAGAGTCAGCGGCAAAGAATTAGAAAAGATAACCAAATATTGGGATTTAGAAATCAAAATCGAAAAGCTATGGAATAAGAAAGCAAGAACAATACCAATAATAATAGGTGCCTTAGGTGCAATCCCAAGAGACCTGGATCAACATCTGAAAGCCCTCGGCATTAAGATCAACATCGGTCAACTACAAATTGCGACATTATTAGGAACAGCATTTATTCTACAAAGTCATCCTAGGCTCTTGGAAAAAGCTCGATCATTGGAGAAGGCCAACTCCAGTTTAACACCCAGCAGCTGTGTTCACCAGATAGTGGTGGTGTTGGTGGTGGTGGTGGTGATGATGATGGTGATGATGATGAGGAGGAGGAGGAGGAGGAGGAATAGATCCAGATTATTTGTGTTTATTTGTACCAATGCCTTGAGTTTCTATTACCTAAATCAGGGTGATGATAAAGATCTTATTCTTGTCCCATGAGAACAGAAGCTCCTTCTCCCTGCCTCTCTCTCTAATCTGCATTGTTCATAATCAGAGCCCCTTCATAACAATTTCCCCACCCACTTGGCTCAACTGACAAGCTTATAGGATTTAAACTTCTCAGTGTTGTTTCATCCCAGCTTTTATCATCTCTCTCTTGCTCCTCAGAATGTCACCTGAGTCTCCCTACCATGGGAAGGTGGGTGGTTGCTATGGAAACCATTGTTTCTACAATGGCATCCTACCTAGAGAATGTCTCCCCAGGAAGGCTCACCTAGTGTCTGTTTTGAAGTCGCCTCAGCGCCAGGCAAAGAGTTTAAATAAATAAACAAACCCTAGCTTTTGAATTGTTGTTTTATTCATTTCTGCATTTATTGAATGTCAATATTTTTGCTTCGGAGCCACCTTGTTTGTATCAACAGTGATTTGAGAACATTTTTGTTGAGCACAATTTGAGAAATATATAATAAACAGATATATTTTGCACTCAGTATTGTAGATGGCTCATGTTACAAAAATAATGGAGGGAAAGCCAAAGGAAGGGCCAGCACCCTATGTTGCTCTTTTAAGAACAAATTAAGAGGAGTGTGTCCATTGCCCTTTTAATATCCATCACTCACTCTCTTCCTGCTGACTGCCCTAGAAAGCCATCTCCTGGTAGCTGGGAGGAAAATGAAGAAGAAAAATAAAAATAATCTGAGTACCCACCTCTGCAAATGTCACTGTCTTAACAAGAAGCCCTTCTGTCCTGCTTGAACCGTTCAATCGATGACTTAGTATTGGGATTTTCATTTTCCCATTCACAAGAGAACAGCCTTCAGGGAAAATAAGAAATCAATAACCATCATGGGATCAGAGAGTCTCTAAAAAAGCTCATGGGAAAGACGGACCCCTATTTCATAAAGGGGCTTTCTGCACATGTCTAATTACAACAGTTTTACCAATGTTCTAAACTTGAATCTGGAAAGCTGAGTCATGGCAAATGGACTTCTTTTTTTGTGAGGCAGAAAGTTTTTGCTACTCAACCAAGCAGTTTTGTCAGACTGATGAAGCTGCTTGGGTGGGTAGCAAAAACTTTCTTCTTCACAAGAAAAGAAGTCCAGTTGCCATGACTCAGCTTCCAGATAACCTCACCTGGATGACTGAGAATCTTCACATACATATTCTAAACCTGAAAAAATTATGTGCACACAGAGATTAATACTAGGTATATGTGTGTGAATGAGTGAGAAAGGAAGGGAGAAAGAAAGGTTAGAGGAACTTCAGGCATTATACAACCCTCAGGTCTGACCATGCTTAGAGTGGGGTGCCTAGCCTGACACCCTCAGCTGATATGTTCTTCCATAGTGGGTCATGTGTAGGTTCTATAAGCAAGCCACAACCATGAACAACCTCGTTCTTGCTTGCGTGGCGATCCCAAATGCATGAAGGGCCTTCTCCTCTTCAGATATGGAACCATCAGTTCAGCAGTTTTGTCCCAGTATGTTTATCCTCCCAACAGGTGTTTCATGGTTTAGCACCCCACCCCCTCTGGTTGGCACCTGCTTAGAAGCAGTGCCCAGAGATAGCAGGACAGGGAAGTTAGGGCACGGCCTCCAAGTGGGCACATGCCAGAGGGGCAGGGTGCTAGACCATGGAACACCTCTTGGACTGATAAAGGAACTGGGACAGACCATTATGCCCATCTCTAATGATTATCTCTACATGAAAGTGAAACGCACACTATAGACCTTTGATGAGGAGTCCTGTTAGGCCATTATAGGAGCTGGGATGAACTACTAAACCAGTGATTTGTGTCCTTATTTAATGATATTTATGCCAGAATTCTGAAGCTGAGAAGAATCACAGGAAAGGAGGGAAGTAACCGGAAAGTAAAGCTAAAGGTTCCCCCCTGCACATGCATGCTACAGTAGTCATGTCCAACTCTAGGGGCAGTGCTCATCTCTGTTTTTAAGCCAAAGAGCCAGTGGTGTGCAAGTCCATGGCTATGTGGCCGGCATGACTGGACGCATTTCTGTGCACAGAACACTGTTTATCTTCCAGCTTTTTATGGTGGTACCTATTTATCTACTTGCATTTACATGCTTTTGAACTACTAGGTTGGCAGGAGCTGGGGTTAAACAGCGGGAGCTCACTCCTCTGCATGGCACCTGGGATTTGAACCGCCAAGCTGTTGACTTTGTAGGTAACAGTTTCAGTGCTCTAGCCCACTGAGCCACCACACCCCATAACCAGAAAGTAGAGCAGCACCAATACAAGTGAAAGGACTATACAGTACAGTCAAACAGTATAGATTTTAATAGTCCCAAATGGTAATATACACCAGAGGGTGTGGATCCCCATGTACTCCCTTAGTGTTGTGTGTTTCTGTGCTGTATGATGCTTGGTCAGCTGGTTCCTGTGGGGAAAGCAGCAACCACAATTAATTGGCTTAGGCTAAAGTCCCTGGCTATTCAGGAACACTCAGCTTACATTTCCTAAAATAACTGCATCTCTGCACTCTTGCCACAACATTCCAATTGATCTAACCTTTCCTGCTATATTTGAGAACAAGTGAATCACCCAACATGGTGTGTGCCTTATTGCCATGACTCTTCAGATCAACCAGGTCTTTCGAATACATGGCTAGAAATAATGAGTTAGGTCAGGAGTTTGCTTAGAAAAGGGCAGATCTTATAACTGCTGGCCTTTTCCAAAGAAACTTATGGGGTACTGAATTTGTTGCCAGAGCTTGAAAAAGTTATGTTTTGAACTGCAGCTCCCCAAATTTCTGGGCCACCATGGACAGTCATCGGGATATATATCAGATGCATTGGATTCATGTTGATGTTTCCTAAAACAAAACCATTTTTTGGCAAAAGCAAAGGGACCAAAGCTAGATCTCATAAAAAGCTTGGAGGGGGGCTTATTTGGATTTGGGGATCTGGAGACAGTCTAGATCTGTAGAAATAGCATAACCCTGAGTAAAAAGTGGTGTGTCAGGGGGTGGGGGTGAGGGGTGGGGTGGGAAGGAATGGGGATGAGTGAATGACATTGTTGGTTGTGGGGGATCTAGATGAAAGAACGCAGACTCGAGTCCAGTTGTCCGACCAGCGGAGAGATTATTATGATCGCCCCTTGCCACTCGGGTTTTATTACATATCATTTACGTTCCATAGTATGCACAGAATCAGTGATTCGTTACAAGGGAAACATTACATACGTTACATATGCTGGTTGGCTAGGGTTGCCTCATGACTGCCTCATGAACAGAGCATGCCTTGCCCAGTTATTGATTGCCATAACCCATGCCCTAGCTGTTTCCAGAGGGAGGTGAGTTAATGAGACAGAGGAAGGTGAGTTAATGAGAAAGGTGAGTTAATGAAAAGGAGACAATAGATGAGGGGAGGACAAAAATAGGTAAAAGGAAATGTAAAGCAAACAGGAAAGCAAACAGGAATTATCCCAGTAACTGACAGTAAATAAGTGGAAATGAGCAAGCAGTGCCAAACCAGGAATAAGCAACCTGAGTAAATTAAAGTCAAATAATAGGTAACCCAGGCTGGGTTAGATTCCAGGGTCTGGAGTCTGTAGCATGTGGATTTAGGCCGGAAGAATACCACCAGGTGGGCTTTCCCACTCCTGAAATGGAAATGCCTCCTAGGCTGAATCCCAACTATCAAACCCCGACAGTTGTTATGTGTGAACACATTGCCACTCGCTTATGGATCTGCCTTCAACTGCCCTGTTCAGGTCTTGTAAACTCGGGCTTGTGGCTCTCTTCAGAGAGTTGGTCCATCTTTTATTTAGCCTGCCTCTTTTCCTGCTGCCCTTTCCCAGCACTGTAGAGAATCCTGCTTTCTCATGATGTGCCCAAAGTTGGACAACCTCCGTTTCAACATCTTTACCTCCAGAAAGGAGGTAAAGATGTTCTGCTGTCCTGCTATCTCTGGTAAAGATGCTTTGCTCTAGGATCAACTTGCTTGTCTTCCTAACAGTGTAAGGTATCCAACAAGCTCCCTTCCAGCACCATATTTCAAAAGAAGCAATGTTGTTCCCTGGTCAGCTTTCTTTACACTCCAGCTTTCATGGTGATTGGAAATTCGAAAGTATGGAATAGGGATGGACATTTCGTTTTAGAACCAGTAGGTTATGAAATGAACCATGTGAGCCCAGGTGGTCCTCAGAACTGGCTGATACATGCAGATCCAAATGCTGTAAGCTGCCCAGAGTTCCCTCAGGAAGATGGGAGGGGTAGAAATTCAATAGTAAATAAATAAATAAATAAATAAATAAATAAATAAATAAATAAATTTCCTTTTTCTGTCTTGCACAGGGTTAAAATCCAATGAGGAAGCACGCTGCGACATCATCTTTCCTGCTTCATGCTGCTGGCCAATTAGAGAGGGAGGAGGGGTGATACTTGTCCCTGCACAGCTCCTGGTTGTCCAGCATCACAGATCAAGCACAGATGATGTCACAACATGCATCTGCATTGGATTTCAACCCTGCGCGAGACAGAGAAAGGTAAAGCAATTGGATCTGCATTTATCGGCCAGTTCCAAGGACCACATGGGCTCTCATGGTTTGTTTCGTAACCTACTGGTTCCAAAACAAAATGCCCATTCCTAATATGGATTATATTGGTCTTAGCCTCCAATGACACATCCTTACACCTGATGGCATACCCACCTTCTAATCACAGAATGGATGGAATGTAGCTGGCAAAACAAAGCAAGATAAATGCTGGTGAGAAAGCTTCCAGCTGCTTCCTTTTTTTGAATAAGGGTGGCTCTTTGTAATTAAAATTAGCAGTTTAAATTAGCAGAGGCCTCTAAAAGAGCTCTATTCCAACTGCTAGCAGCTCAGAAACTTACCAGCACTCACTTCCTCCTGTTTGTTTGGTTCTCTCGGCAGCAACTCTGCTTGGGATCACACCCAGCCTCAAAATTAGTTTTTAGTTTAATCAAACTAAACTAAAAATAGTTTTTAGTTTAATCAAAATAAAGATTAGTAGTACCGGATGATTATATAATCACCATCATTTGCGCCAAATGCATTTCAGCCAATAAGTGTACCAGAGACTATCTAATCAGCTGATATATCCACCAAACCTCCACCAAACCTACTTTTTTTGACCTTCAGCATGTAGAAGGAGCTTAGTTCTCTGCTGCTTCTGGCTTAGTTTCATAAGCTTTAATCTTCCTTGCTAGCACCTGCTTCAACCTCCAAACCTTTCCTTATTTCCCTCTTTCTCCTGTTTATTTCACCACAATGTGTTCTTCCTGTAGCATTGTTTTTCTTGGTGTTGTTTTCTTCGTTTCTTGGAGTACTTGCATATGTCTTCCTTAATATACCATGATCCAACTACTCCCTTTCCCCTAAATTTGGCTTTTTTTGTAAAACTAAGATGTATCTTTGAATCCACTCTTTATTCTTTGCTCTTCCATTCATATGGGTTTACATGATTTCATATCATTCCTTTCTAGCTTTCTCTTTCTCGTCGCTCTCATTTCAAGAGTCATCTCTTGTTGCTCCTTCTGGGCATGTACCCAAGCGTTGGTGATTTTAGTAGGACTGAAGTGGGAAGATGAGACAAAACCAGAATGATCACAGATTTCCAGCCATTTTTCCTAGAAGGAGTAGGAGAAGTTCCTTTATTACCAAGGTTAAGGAAAGAATGAAATTACTTTCTTGTCCATTCCAATTATTTATTTACTATATTCCTGGTGTGGTTTGGCACAAGGAAATTCTGAATGCCTGTATCTCATTCCACAGCCCTACCATGGGCTTTTCAGTTTGACCAGCTAGAGACATCTCATGTTCTGTATTCAGCAGGTGGTGATGGATAAATCATTCACTGAGCCTCTTTACTACAAGTCAACATCATGACAATGGTAGGGCCTTTTGATGCCTAGTTGTAATTGGCTTCTCCATTGGTCCCTTGGGATGCCAGACAGACACAGGAAGGTCCTTGAGGGGAGAGAGGGTATGTCATAATAATAGAAACGGTGTGTTGTCTCAGATAAACAGCTAAATAAACTCAGGATGCTCCCATCTGGGCTGCCTCGCAAAGCGACATTTTACAAGCTCGCAACCACGGCATTGTTGATGTCTGACATAATCCAGATGGCTTGGAAGAAACCTCGTTTGTCAGCTTGGATATGTGCATACGATCTGAAATGTGACAGACAAAGAACAAGGTGGCAGGAAGAGAAGAATGCAAGGCCAAAAGAGAAGTAAGGGAGGAGGGAGACGAAAACACCATCCATCATTGAGAATGGAAGTTCTCCTCCCAGTTACCAGGAAACTTTCCATTCCTCCTGTGCATCCACTGATGTCTTTCGGAATCAATATGTAATTTACTGTTAGTGCATTTCATCATCATCAGCCAGGGCTTGGTGTTTAGCCGAACATATATAATCTGCTGTAATGATTCAAAGATGTTTAATTTAAGAATTTAAGATGTTTAATTTAAGAATTGCGGCCTCCTATGACTCACAGACCCGCCTTCCATTATTGATAGCAATTAGTGCAAAGAAGCAGACAAGCAAGAGTCGGCAGAGTTTGCTTCGCCAATCTGTACTCAAAGATTTCTTGTCAAATGAAAAGGATATCTTGAAAGGGCAGAGCCAGAAGCGGACTTGCGGATCATGGAACCCAGTCCCTGCCAAGGAGGCACAGTGGGGAATTTGAACTCCCAGCCTCTTGCTCTGCTAACAACACCACTGAATGTCTGTGAGGATTCCCAGTCATCCAGCTGAGTTTATCTGGAAGTTTGTTTGTTTGTTTGTTTATTTATTTATTTATTTATTTATTTATTTGTTACATTTATACCCCACCCATCTTCCCGTAGGAACTCTGGGTGGCTTACAATAATTATTTATTTATTTATTTATTTATTACACTTTTATACCGCACCATTTCCCGGAGGGACTGGACAGTTTGCAGATAAAAACATCAGATAAAACAGTAATAAAAATGTCAGTGAAGGGACAGCAATAAGGGCAAAAGAGGGGAAACCCTCAACAAGCAGCAGCGGGCACAAAAAAAAAGAATTAAATAGAAATAAGGTCACCATAAGCCTCCTTTAAAAGCATGGTTTTTAAAGCCTTTTTGAAGGTGGGCAGGGACGATGCAAGGCGCAACTCACTAGGTAGTCAATGCCATAATGAAGGGCCAACAACCGAGAAGGCGCGGCTATGCGTTGCTGACTTCCGTGCCTCCCTAGGCATGGCCACCCTGAGTGTGTTTATTTGTTTGTTTGTTTATACAAATTATATGCTGCCCACTACCCAGAGGTCTCTGGGCAGCTTACAATTAAAATGAACAGTTAAAAGAGTTAAAACGTTAAAAAGGCAATGGACAATTAAAACAACAAAAACATTTAAACACAAAACACTAAAATTGCCACCAGGACCCACAATCTATGTTATGTCAGTTAAAAAACTTCTGAAACAGGAAAGTTTTTACCTGGCGCCGAAATGTCATCCATGTTGCTACCAGGCAGATGTCACTTAGGAGGGCATTCCATAGCTTGGGGGCAGCTGCCGAGAAGGCCCTACTAGACCTACAGGCCATCCCTTTCATCTCCTTCAGGGATGGCTCTCTCAGGAGGGCTCCCCGGCTGGATCTTATGGAAGGAGACGGTCATTCAGATATCTAGGTCCTGAGCCAAGTTGAGTCATGGCAATGGGACTTCTTTCCTTGAGAGATTGAAACGTTTCACTGCTCATCCAAACAGCTTCTTTAGTCTGAGGAAGATGGTGGGACCTGTAACTACATCCTCTATGTGCTTCTCCTAGCCACCTGAAACAAGTGCCTTGTATTGTTGTTAAGGGTTTTTGTTAGGTGAGAAGATATGTTTTTTTTTCTTGGCTCCTGTTTTCTCCTCCTGAAGTTACATTACTCTAGAACAGGGTTGACGAACCTATGGCACGGGTGCCAAAGGTGGCACTTGGAGCCCTTTCTGTGGGCACCCGACATCGCCCTTTCACAGCCACCTGTATTCAGGTTAAATTGTTCCATTGGCACATTTTGAAAAAAATCAGTGGGTTTTGAATAGCAGCTTGGGCACTCTAGAAGGTATGAGGCTGAACCCTGGGCATTTCATTACCTAAATGCAAGGCGAGGCTTTGCAAAAACCAGAATAGGAAAATGTGCCCTTGATCTTTTATTTCCTTGGGAAAATAAAACAAAATTGAGTGTGCTGTTCATATATCACTCCTTAGTGATTAAAGCACTCTCTGGATGGTTTACAATTTAATTAAACAGTCTACACATTGCCCCACCCACCAGTAAATTGGGTACTCACTTTATTGACCCTTGAAACATATGCCAGAATCCACTGGATTTGAACACTGACCATGAGCAGAGCCTTGAATGCAATACTGCAGTTTAACTACTGTGTCACAAGGCTCCCTCGAAACAGCCTGTAGAAAGGCTGCAGCCATCTTGCATAAATTTGCACAGTGCAAAGATCATTGCCTAGCAATGAAAATATTTGATTGAAATTAATAGAAATAGTCCTATGTGACCACCATAACCACCACCAGGTTCCGAGTCTCCCTAGAACTTCTTTTTGCCCTGGAAAAACTTTTGGGAACCTTGGAATGGATGGGAAGCCAAACCCCTCCTCCAGATGGCTGTCACCAGAATTGGGACCACTGCAGCCAATCCCCTCCCTGGCCCAGGATCTCAAAAGGCATCCTCAGACAAAAGGGAGCCCTTGTGCAGCTTCAGAACCCAAAATGAGGAGATAGGAAACTTTTTCTTTGATTTCTATCAAATATTCCTATCGTAATTTTTCCTTTCGTAAACATAGCAGCAGATGTGAAGAGTCTAAGCAGACCCATTACTTCCTGATGGTTCTGCAGTTCAGATGATACCCTCAAAACTCCATGCTTTGGGAAATTGATAGGTCAACAAGCCATTTTAGGTTTTTTTTAAAATACATTCTTTCCCATTTCATAGGCAACCATTTAGGTTTCTGGACACTTTGGTATCTTATGGGGCGGGGCAGACTGTGAGGCAGAAATCTAAGCCCTCATTGGGCAAAATTAGCAGTACTGCTCAAAGACGAAGGAGAGATGATTCACAATATTTTGAAATAAATTTACCATCTCAAGTCAGAGGGATATTATTAAATCCAGCATCTAAAATTACCTCATTTTACTGACAACCACTCAACCACCCAAGATGGCTATTAGAGGGGATGATATACCTTAACAAAAAAATCAACTACAGTGGTATCTCTACTTTAGAGCAGCTCAACTTAAGAGCAATTCGACTTGAAAACAGCTGGCGTTTTAACTGCTGCCTTACAAATTTTGGGTGTGGTCTACTCTACTTACAAATGTTTTATTTATTTATTTATTTATTTATTTATTTATTTATTTATTTTAGAAAGGGCTCCTCCACTTAAGAATTGTTCTATTTAAGAGCATGCATTCAGAATGGATTAAATTCGTAAGTAGAGGTATCACTGTACAAAGATAACTGGAAAAGAAAGCTAAAAGCAAAACATTTAGAAGAGAGTTGTTCTAAAAATAGGCATCTCAAAATTGACAGAAGAAAATAAAACATTCTGGGCATGCTGGAGCCCATCCGGAACACATCTTGAACAAAGAAATATCGAGTGTGAATCAGTCAATAAAAGTAAACAAGGTTCAAATAGTGGGAATCCACCAATATAGAGACAGACAGAGACAGGGAAGCATCCAGTCTTATCAGGCTGCTGCTCTATCTGCACTTCATCAGTTGTGAGATAATTATTTCTTGAGTGTCCTTGACCACTATTTGTCATTCCTGTGGCTCATGCCAAACTATAATTCTGATCTTGTTTTCCCTCTTCTATGAGCTAAATTAAGCTGACAGAGAGAGAAAGGGGAGAAACACAAGCCCATCTTTTGAAGCAAAACAAGTTGAGGAGCTGTGTAGCCATCACAAAAACCAAATACAAAAGTGGAACAGGTGATACCTTGAGGCTACTAGAAAATTCACAAAAACGTGTCTAATATTTCAAGGGTGAAACTCTCTTCCTCAGAGCAGTACCAATAGGTTATGACATGGCAAAAGATGGATTTGCCAGGAGTTATTTCTTAGATGTAAGGTCCTTGGCAAGATGGGGGGGAAAAGCCAGGCAGTCTGTTGAGGCTCGGAGCTTGGATGTTCTTAGGTTGCATCTGAGATGAAGGGAGGGAGGTGTTTTTATTGTCCCAGTCCTTCCAAAGACATGTCACAGCTCACGTACACACATTCACACCTCTCCTCAATATGGCTATCGAAAATCGAAATCGAAATCAAAAGCCCATCTTTTGATTTAGTGGTATGAAGGGCAAGGGAGAGGTGGAAATTCACTTTAGATGGGGCTTCTCCTTTTCCCATGAGATCTACCTGCCTCCCCAATTCTTCCCAGGCTGGACAGTTGCGACTACTGACCTCAAAACAGGCTTAGAAAGAGAAAACTAGAAAACTGGGCATCTCAGCAGTGATTCCCCATCTCATTCAAAATTCACTAAGCCCCTTCCCTGGGAAATTTTAGATGGGCCTTTAAAATTTGGCTCTTCCCTGGAACCAATAGCATCACATCACAGTGGCTATCTCAGCATTCATATGATCAGTTTCACCACCTTGCTTTAAAATTACTTGGAAATTATTTTTAAGTTATGTTTTATGTTGCTTTTTGGGTATTGTGTACTATGCCCTAAGCACATCCAGTCTCACCTGATTTTGGAAGTTAAGCAGGATCTGCCCTGATTAGTACTTGTACAGGAGACCACCAAGGAATACCAGGTGCTGTAGTAGGTGCCTGGAGCAGGAACTAGCAAACTACTCCAGTATTTCTGCTAAGAAAACTCTATTGATGTGGAGTCACGAAGTGTTGGTCATGACTGTAACAACACAACACACTGGTGTTTAAGGGTATTTGTACACGACCCCTAAACTTCGCCGCAAATGGCTGCCAGCTCCGGAGCTTACAATTGTTTCCCCACCAGCTCCAGAGTTTGCAGGAAATTAAGTGCGACCACGCCCACCTAAGCGCGTCCCAGTGCACTTTTCATGTACCTGCTCTCGGAGGGTGAAAATCCCCAGATCCGGATATAATCTGGTGAGTGCCCGGCTTCTGTTTGGTTTTTTTGCCTCCCACCCCTTTAAGAGAAGGAAGAGAAGGAATCAGGACGACGACGGGGCTACCGGGCGGCTTTGGAGGTGAGCCTGCATTTTTTCCTTTCTTTTTTTTCTCCCTCCCCTCATGCAGACAGGAGCAAGGAAGTGCGGAGGGGTGGGAATGCAGGAAGAGCAACAAACCCCGAAGATCTCTGGTCCGAATTTAAGTGGCCAGCGGATCTTAGGGGTCGTGTGAAAAGGCCCTTTGCCCACCCACTCAGATTTTCAGTGTGAAACGGCCACAGGGTTTAAAGCGGGGGCAAGGCAGGCTATGTGGCAGCCCTCAGATAACAACTGAAAGATGGAGCAGAAAAGTAGGAATAGGAAACCAGGAGTTTAAATAACTATTAAGCAGATGTGAAGGCTGCCTTAGATTATTTAGAGTTATAGAGTTCAGGAAGGTGCTGAACAGGTGGGCAGTACCGAAGGGCACAAAATGAAAAATAAAATGTTTCATTTTGTTTCCTCCCCCCCCCACACACATTTTTTGTTTTGTTTCATACAAATTTGTTCAAAAAAATTCATACGAAATGAACCACTAACAAAATGGTTCAAGGGGGGGGTGGCTCTGGAAAGTGGTGGAGGGACTTCCCCCCCCCCACACACACCCCAGCGCCGATCAGTTCCCCCCCCCAACCAGGAAAAAAAGCCCTGGGCTTGAAAAAAAACATTTCCCTTCCCCAAAGCGGCTTACAGACAGAACGAAATGGTTCGTTTCAACAAAAAAGAAAAACCACCATTTCATTTCTTCTGTAACAAAATACTGCTTTCTCGTGTTGTTTCATTTCATTTCATTTCATTACGTAATGACACAATGAAACAGCATTACATTTTTTGTTTTGTGCCCATCCCTAGTGGGCAGCCCTCTTCTGAATATAATTAATCTATGAATCTGTTATTGGGCTGGAAGTCAGGAGATTCCAGACACTTACCTGCTTGCACTACTTTCAGGTCCCCTTACCAGGGGTAAGGTTCAGCGTTCAAAGATAAAAAAGATTAATTAGAAACAAAATTGTGACCCTAATTTAACCCATATGAACTTGTGTCACCTCTTTATTCCAGACTGGGTGGGCAAAGCTTGTTTGCTGCTGTTAAGTGCAACAAAAATATTATTTTTCCATTCTTAAGTACTGAGCGGTGATGAGCCCCATCTTTTGGGTGACTTGGAATCACACAAAACCTTCAATCCATCACTTGGCTGAAGCCTGCAAAGCATTGCTACAGCAGCCAAAGAGTGCCTACACTCCAATCTGTCCCTCCTTCTGCCTTGTTCTCTCATCCTCACAAGCCCTCCAAGCATGACAAACTAAGACAAAGAGTTTGTTTGTTTGTTGCTCTGTTTATCCTGAAATTGCTCTGAAATCATGCGAGCTATAAATACGATATTTTCCACAAACGGTATTGATTTCCTAATTTAAATGAGCGGATGGGTTATAGCTCAAAACACATTCTGTTGTGTGGCTCCCTTGCTTGTTTGTCCTGAAAAAGCTCCAAAATGGTAAAAGCTAGAGTTGAGAATTCCTGCACAGATGCTACTGGCTTCCAGACCAAAACGAATGAACTGGTTAGAGCTAAAAATTCTTCCTGTGTGATTCCCTCTTCTAGCAGCCACGTCTGTGAGCTTTCCTTCACCCACATTGACCTCAGTGATGCAGGTCAGTAGTTATGTGAAACAATTTCTCTTTATTTTTATTAAACACCTCTCTGAAGCGTTCACCCTCCCGACTGCTGAGGTGAACTTCCAATAACATAATGCCCTTCGTATAATCCTGCAGCCACTCTGACCCAAGGTGTCTTCTTAAACTTAGTGAGGTTCAATGCCAGGTCCACCAATTTCCCCCAGGAAACATCATTGACCCCATATATGCCAGAGAAGAAGGGACCACAACTGGGATAGCTTATGCAGTCCCACCGGACCCAGGTGGTGGATTTCTCCCTTCTTCCCGTGGAACAGCCCATGATATGATGAGCTTGGCAACTCTGCTCTTGTGCCTTGGGACAGGATGCTGCCACTCTCCCCACGGGAACTAGTTTTCTGAGCCTAGCTTCTTTGCTGCTTTCTCCATATCCCCAATAAGAAGATTGATGAGGTAAGGAGGTTGAAGTGACCTTATCCATTTGGCCTAAGATTTGGGGATTCCGAGAAACACTGGACTCCCTATCCTTAACTATCTCTCCTCATTCTTTTAGAGGCTTGCTTTGCTCCAGTACTATCCTTCTATCCAACAGAAGCATCGTGCCTAGATCAAGGGAAGTGATAGTACCACTCTATTCTGCTCTGCTCAGACCCCACCTGGAGCACTGTGTCCAGTTCTGTGCACCTCAATTTAAAAAGGATGTTGACACTCTTGAACGGGTCCAGAGGAGGGCGACCAAGATGACTGAGGGTCTGGAAGAAATGTCTTATGAGGAGCAGCTTAGGGAGCTGGGGATGTTTAGCCTGACAAAAAGAAGGGTGGGAGGGGATATGATAGCCATGTTTAAATATTTGAAAAGATGTCACATTGAAGAAGGGACTGGTTTGTGTTCCATGGCTTCAGAGACTAGGACGTGGGGCAATGGTCTTCAAACTTCAGGAAAAGAGATTCAATTTAAACATTTGCAAGAATTTCATGACAGTTAGAGCTGTTCAGCGATGGAATATGCTGCCACGGAGGGTGGTGGAGTCTCCTTCTTTGGTTTTTAAGCAGAGGTTGGATGGCGTCCTGTGATGGGGGTTGCTGCATGGCAGGAGGCTGGATTTGATGGCCCTTGAGGTCTCTTCCAACTCTTTGATTCTATGTTCTATATGTTGACTTCAGTCACCTGTTTTCTTGTGTGTCTCCTGACCTCTCCTTCCCCAGTCCCAATCTTATCTGCCTCATGTCTTATTATTTTCCTGCATTTTAATCTCCTCCTCTACATTTCCCAACTTTCCCTCCTCTCCTTTTCACCCTCCTCCATCTTAGATTCTTTCCTGGATTCTTCCAGCTCTGTTGTTTCTTCCGAGATGATCAACAGAGCCCAAAATGCTGCAGCTAGGCCCCTAACTGGGGCTGCTTACAGGAAACATATAACTTCTCTTCTAACAGCAGCTGCACTTGCTGCCCATCCATTGAGGGGAAGAATTCAAAGTGCTTGCTTTAACTTAAAAAGTTCTAAGCAGCTGAGGTCTGCAAAGGAACTGGGAAAATGAGGTGCCATAACTCTCAGCTCTGTGAACAGTTTCTGTTCTTTTCCCACCTGCCAGGGCTCAGAAAACCTGTTCACACCTTTGTAGCTTCTTTTTAAAATCTCTTTACTTTGCTGCGCACTCTGACTCACCTTAATCAAAAACATAGAGGCAATCTTAAAATATATAACAATGTTTATTAAAATACAAAAATAAGAGAAAAATAAGAGAGAAAACAATCTTTAAAATCCTAAAGAATTTAGAGAACTTAGATATACCAAGAAAGATGACATTATAATAACAAAGATCTATCATACTCTAAGGAACCCTAACAAACTGGTGTCTGGAATCCATTTCTAAAATCTAATAAGCTACATAAAAATGAATTGCTAGCTTAATCATGGCTTCCCTCCCCCTTTTCAAAAAAAAAAAAAAAAACAACCATTCTTCTTCAGTCTCCACTTTCTCGATCCTTCTATAAGTATCTCCCAATGAATGTCCATTAATCTGCATATTCAAACATCTCTGTATTTCTTGGCCCACCTTCCTTTCTCACAAAGCTCTTCTGGTATTCAACGTGTTGTGTCTTCCTGAATTCACTCTGTCAGCTTCATCCTATAAATGATAAGCAAGTAGCAGCTGCAAGATGCCTAAAAAAAAAACCCTTTGCTCTTTAACTACAGTACTACTACATATCCCATGAACCTCTAATTTCCCTACAAGGTCCTAGCTATTTGAAATACCACATCTCCCCCTCTATGAGAATTAGGCTCATCAGGAGATACCTTTTTCTCAATCTCACTGCCTCTACCGTTTTGCTTGGTGAGGACCCTGGAGAGGGCCTTCTCTGCAGCCACTCCCAGACTTTGGAACTCTCTCCCACTGGAGGCCAGGATGCCCCCACCGTTGCCCTCCTTCTACAAGCAGACAAAGACCATTCTCTCCAGGGGCAGGTTTTTCCCTCCCCCCCTCCCCCCCGGGGGGGTTTTTTTTTGGGGGGGGGGGAGGTTAATGGATTTTTTTTCCTGCTATGTTGTTTTAAATGTGTATATATTCATCATTTATAACATTCTACTTGTTTAATTCTATATTTCATATTTGAATATTCACTGCTTAAGTTATAGCTTCTAAATATTGTCTTTTAATGGCTGTAAGCCACCTGGGGTCCTTTGAAAGAGAAAGGTAGGGCAGAAATAAATAAATAAATAAATAAATAAATAAATAAATAAATAAATAAATAAATAAATCCTTGAAGGCTTTCATGGCCAGGATCCAATAGTTGTTGTGAGTTTTTCAGGCTGTTTGACTGTGTTCTGGAAGAAGAACTTCCAGAACACGGCCAAAGAGCCCGTAAAACAACAAATAAATAAATCTTCTCCCTAATCAACAGGCAAGATTGATATCATGAATTTCCATGGCTCAGGTGGAGGACAGAGACAGGATGGGCCACTGGCGTCCAGTTTCACGTCTTTCTTTGTGCTTCTTTGCCCCCAGAGATGTCCAGAATGGTTTGCATACCATGGATGGACAGAGAATCCATGTCTAACGTGAGAGAAAGAACGATGGACAGAGAAAACAGAAGAGCACTGGATAGAGTGGGACATCATGGGTGATGCAGTGATTAAATGCCTGTCCTGCAGCTAAAATGTGCTCACGGCCTTGGGTTCAATCCCAGGTAGCACGCTCAAGGTTCACTCAGCCTTCCATCCTCCCGAGGTCGATAAAATGAGTACCCAGATTGCTGGGGAGGGCAGGGGCAATGTGTAGCCTGCATAATTAAAAATTGTAAACCACCTAGAGAGTGCTTGAAGCACTATGGGGTGGTATAAAAACAGAAAACTTTGCTTTGCTTTTGCTTTTTGAAGCCAGGTAAATTTGCTGGTTTTCAATGTCTCCTTCCATCAGCTTAGCTTGTATGGCGTTCATTCTATTGCAGACAAGCAATGTAAGATAAGGAGACATCAACCATTTACACACTGCTACCCTTCTTGTAATACTATTTCCATCTCTCTGTGTTGAAGGGATTATCTCTTAAATGCTCCTTGACAAGGATCTTCTTTACCTCCATTTTACATTTGTGCTTAGCAAACAACTAGTGAGCATTCATTAAGAAGCATCCTCCTAACAAAAAACCCCAAGTGCAATGGCTCCAGGAAACGTTATCACGCTCCGAGTTCAGGGAGGGATAAATAATTTAAAAGCAGCTGGCATTTATGCATGTGTCTTTTTATGTTTTATGTATCTGCATTATTCCAGATGTGCAACTGAGCAATCTCATTCCGCCCCATGCATTGCAACAGTCTGGGACTCCTCGGTTGGCTGAAAAGGCTATTTATTCAGTAATGAGCACAGCGCTCATAAGGTTTGAGAATTAAGGCCAGCCCAAATGATCCCCACAAATTTGTTCTGAACATCAACAGGCTATTATTTCAGGAGCCATGGATAGCAGGGGGAATGGCTATGTTAAGCTGTAACAACTGAATCAAGTTGGACTTGGTCTTTTAGTCCTTGGCTAATACTTCACGTCCATCTCATCACTGTTTGTGGTCCCTCTTGGGACCTATATGAAGTAATCTAACCACACGTCCATTGTGGGACGAAGGGAGTTCATCCTGACCACGCCCCCTGAACTGTGATTTAAGTGGGATGAGAGATTTCCCTCCCTGGCCTTGGAAATCTGCTCATCACGCTTCTCGTTCCATCTAGTGGCAGGAGTGTGAAGTGCCATTTGCCAGTACATTCCCTATGGAGTCAGCAACACAGTGCAGAGAGATTAAAAGACAAATGCCTCAAACTTAGCTCCGTAACACATTAAAGGTAAGCCTTCAGAGAATCGAAACATTGAAAAACAGGTCAGGCCAAAAAAAAAAAAAAATGGAGAACAGAGGCATGGAATTTCACAACTCATCACGGAACGAGGACATGAGGTAACAGTCATGCTGGTATCATCCATCATGCTCATGTGTACACGGGAACAGGAACAGAACTGCAAGAAGACCACATGACTGCGACTGACATCAACACGTAATGAACTTCCTCCCGGGATGAGAATGGATGAGAAGTAACCGTCCTTGTTGCTTTGGAGAAGAATCAGGTGGGCTGCAGTTTGTTGCATGCCAGCAAGTTGACTCCAACTTGTGGCACTCCTGTGATTGAGAGGTTCCCAAAATCAGGTATAATATTCTCTAAAAACAAATGAACAGAGACAAAAAAGCTTTTAGCTGGAATTTAGAAGCGGACATTGTATATACCCTGTGAGAACAGCACAACCTTCAGGAGCTGATAATGTGGATTATCCATTATCGTGGGTCAGGTCAGGTCCCTAACACCAGTGATAAGCGAAGGATTACTGTTATCTCTCTCTTTTTTGCTCTGAAATGGAGGCAGCTACTTAAAGTATGTGTGCTCTGAGGCAAAGGGGAGTGGGAGGGGAAAGCCCACAATCCATGAGACAAGCAAAAGTGCTGGGATTCTCAACAAGAACTTTCCCTTTGTTCCCCAGCATTGTTTGATTCTAGCAAATGTGAGCTTTTCCATCTTTTAAAACTTTAGGACCAGAAGGGACCCTATAGATCAGGCCTGCCCAACAGGTAGACCGTGGGCTACTGGTAGCTCATGAAGGGTTAAAAAGCAGCCTGCCAGCCATCAATAAAATAAGTGAGGGGATAAGTTCTCCACCTGTCCTTCCGTCATCCCAAGGACCACCACTGCCCCAGCAAAGTTCTGGGTCTGCCAGCCCACTGTCTCAGCTGAGCGGGGAAGTTCAAGGGCCATGGCACATTGAAATCTGTTCCCTCCAGGACAGATTAATTGGTTTTCAATGCATTCCAATGCGAAACCACTGCTCTAGTTACAAAAGTTTTTACTTATGAGCATGTGCTCGGAACGGATAAAATTCGTAAGTAGAGGTTTTAGTGTAGTAGCCCTCAGGCACTTTGGGTCGGAAAAAGTAGAACAGTTGAACAGCCCTGCTATAGATCATCAAGTCCATCCCCTGTCAAGCAGGCCCAGTGAAGAATTGAACTCTCAACCTCTGGCTCCGCATCCAGATGCCTAAACCACTAAGCTATCCAACAGTTTATGAAGTCTCAGTTACTTGGAAGCACACCAACATCTACACAGGCATGGCAATGGATGTAAACACAGGAATCTCCGAGATCGTATCAGGTTCAACACCCATGCCCTAATTTGGTCACAGATTAGATTGCAGGTTGCGACAGGGTTTGGCGCTCTCCTCTCCTAAGACAAAGGGTAAGAGGATGAGAATGGCTTGTTACACCAATGCCTTTATTGATGGACCAACCCATAGGATCTATTTTCGACCTAGGGCAGTGGCAGACGGGAAGCCCTAGTGTTCTCAGGTGTGTTGCTTGTACTGCAGGCAATACTGTGCTCACAACCTGGGGTTCAATCCCAGGTAGCCGGCTCATGGTTGATTCAGCCTTCCATCCTTCCAAGGTTGGTAAATTGAGTACCCAGCTTGCTGGGGGTGGGGGGCAATATTTAGCTTGCATAATTAGACTGTAAACTGCCCAGAGACTTGAAGGGGTATGGGGCGCTATATAAGCACAATAGAGATGGGCATGAAACGAGCGATTTTTCATTTTCATTTTCGTTTTTTCATTTCCTTACGTAACGAAACAAAAACGAATTTTGACTCCAAAATGAAATGAAATGACCCGAAACACGAAAAAATTTGTCGACCGCTTCGTTTTTGTTACGGCAAATACATTGAATTGTGCTAAATGGTAACGAACAGCAATTTTTTTCATTTTCGTTTTCATTTTTTCATTTCGTTACATAACGAAATGAAAATGAATTTTTTTGCAAAAAACCTCACAAAAACGGAAACGAACCAAAACGGCCCCCTAAACGACCAAACGACAAACGAAACACCATTTTTTTGAGTCGTGCCCATCTCTAAAGCACAACATTTTGCTTTTGCTTTGTGTTGTAGCGATCATAGATTAAAGAAATGTATTCATCTAATTGTTATACAGATTCTGCTCTTACACATAAACGTTGAAACAACCAGGGAATGTGAAAACCAGTGTGCATGTCTTGCAGAACACATTGATCATGACATATTATTTCTTGCAGTCTACATTTGTTCTTTTCAGGTGTCACTTGTTAAAATTAAGCCTGCATTTAGGAAATACGCAGAAGGAGAGATGTGGTTTTAAACTACACATCTGCCCATTCTAAAGAATCTAGAAAAGAAAGCAGTCAGTACATTTCGTGATTACAGGGTGCAGGAAATGCTTGCACAGTCAATGGTAATGCTTTCAAATTGCCAGTTATTGCCCTTAAAATGTATTCCGTAGGCGCAAGATTTCTAAATGCATTATTCTTAACTGATATCGTATTATTTGCTCCTTGAAATGTAATGCAATTGAACATTCGCTAACCAAGTTGTAGAAATAACATTTGATATAATATTGTCCCATTTCCCCCCTAGATCATTCCTAAGGACGGGATTGCATAAAATCTTAGAAGCAAAATCGCAAAAGCAACGTGTGCTGCTTATATACCACCCCATGGCATTTAAAGCACTCTCTGGGGAGTTTACTAGTAACTATGCAGGCTTCACTTCATTTTACCAACCTCAGAAGAATGGAAGGCTGAATGAACCTTGAGTCTGTACCTGGGATTGAACCCTGGGTCATGAGCTCAACATATTCATTCTCTCTCTCTCTCTCTCTCTCTCTCTCTCTCTCTCTCTCTCTGTGTGTGTGTGTGTGTGTGTGTGTGTGTGTGTGTGTGTGTGTGTTGGGCTTGAACATTCATGTTTGAATGGGGATTTTCTTTTTCTTTATTAGAAGTTTGGATCACTGACGGTTCACAGCTAGCTTCAAAGATCAGCCAACATTGCTGTGCGTAAACACAGCTGAGCCAGAAGTAAATTGTAGGATGCAATAAAATGGATTGCCATCAGTTTATGTTTTGTGACATCTATGTATTGAGTGTTCCTCTCTATTATATAAAATATCTAAAAGTCAAGAAGCCGAGCTTTGTTGTCTTAATTTCACCTACAACCGCTGTAGCTGCCATGATTACTGATTGTTATGACTGTAGCTTTAGAAGAGGCTGCTGTGTTAGTCTGGGCTATCATATCATGCAAGAAACAAAAGCAAAGTAATTTTTTGAAAGACAAAAGGGTTGTAGAACCTTGACTAATAAGTGCTGTTTTTGGATGTGAGCTTTCATGGACAGGCCCATTTCCTCAGACATCTGAGGAAGTGGGCTTTTCCACAAAATCTCACATTAACATATATCACCTAGCAGAGCCGGTGCTAGGTTTTTTGTGCCCTAGGCGAGGGGCGGGGGTGGAGTCGGTGTTGGGGGCAGGGTAGGCAGCGGGGCGGCAGTGGGGGGCAGCAGGGGGCGGGGGGGGGGCGGCAGTGGCCAGCGGCGGTGGGGGGGTGGGGGGGCAGCAGGCTAGCCAGCGCCCCCTCTCCATTTTGGCACCCCAGGCAACTGCCTAGTTTGCCTTAATGGATGCACCGGCCCTGGCATCTAGTCTTGAGGGGAGCACAATGCTTTTGCCTGCTTTATTTTTATGATTTTGTTTTGATCTGATGGGCTCGCTATGATTAGAAGTTTCAGTAGGCAGGAGCCATTTCTGTTTTGATTTGTCAGAAGAAGGGCAACAAACAGGGGTTGTGGGATTAAGCTTCTGGGTTGACATAACTGGAGCCATTTTGCCATTTCAGAAGCAACAGCTTCTGATGATAAAGGCTCGAGTTCTCTGCAACAGCAGACAAGATTATGTCAGCACGCTAGCCCTCCCCTCTTCTTCCTTAGTTAAGCTTGCCAATAAGAGATCCCATTTGTCTTCTCCTTTTACCAGTTAAGTTTGTCAATTAGGGCACTAACTCTTTTCACTAAGCTAAAGCTTAACAATTAGAGCAATGCACATAGGTATACCAATACACATAGAAATACATAATAATTTAGACCTCCCATGCAATGCCTCTTTATATGTGGGGGATTTCTTGCTGCACCACAAAGAAATGATGTAATCTGCTGTGCTAATCACCTATGGTACAGGGGTTAATGAAAGGGGACCACTTCAGACAATAGAAGAGCTCCTCCGCTGAGTGTGTGTGGGTGTTCTTCAAAGTGTTTTCCCGTTACTCCAACTGCCCCAGCTGCCCCCGGTTATTGCAACAGGGAAGTTCCATGAAGAACATCATTGGTGAGCAATTCTGGACAGAAGATCTGAAAAAGGGGCCATTTAGAAGTCTGTTGGGCAATGGTGGATCACATTTAGTGATGCATGGCTGAGAAGAAAGAATCGGGGAGGGAGAAAGCCCTGCCTGAGGAAACCTTGCTGGAAGAAGATTTGAAGAAGAGAAGCTCTGAAGATTACAGATGGGCACAAAACAAAAAAATGAAATGCTGTTTCATCGTTTCATTAGGTAACAAATTGCTTTGTTACCTAACAAAATGGCAGGATGCATTTTGTTTCATTTTGTCATGAAACACCATTTTTCCCCTCTAAAAGAAAATGATTTGTTCTAGAGGAAATAGCAGGGGAGCTTCCTCAAGCTCTTCCCTGTAAGCCCCCAAAGTTTGAAAAGGTTTGGGGGTCAGGGAGCTGCGTTATGAAGCTCCAAAGGGGGTGCCCCTAGGAAAAAAATCTTTCTATTTGGGAACTTTGGAACTTTGGAAGCCAAGCTACAGGTGAGTGGTCGCTTGGCTTCCAATTCAAATTAGATTTTTTTTCCTAGTCACACCCCCTTTGGATCTTCATAACTCAGCTCCCTGACCCCCAAACCTTTCCAAATTTCAGGATGTTACCTAGAATCGCTTGAGGAAGCTCCACTGCCAGTTTGGTCCTTTGCGACCCAGGGCAGCATAGTGTTTTGCTTTGTTTTGTTTCATTTTGTAATGAAGCTACTTTAAAATTTGATACAAATAAAACAGAATGAAACTACTACAGAAACAAAATGAAATGAAATGCTCTTTTTTCCATTTTGTGCCCATCTCTACTGAAGATCCGAAGACTTGGTTGTCAAGGAGACAGGAAGCCATGCACTCAGAGTTTGACAGAGACCAGCATTTTGAAGACTACATGCTGAATCCCGATTCTAGGGGCAGTCTCTTATGGAGACGTATGGAGGAGTTGGCTCATCAAATCCCCACTAGTTCAGCTGAACTACTCTAGTGTGTTATTTCAGTCTGTCTCTCTTCAGCTTCTTCTACCATCTGCCCTTCTTGGTCTACTGCAACACTGCCTATCTCACTCCTGCCCAGCTAACCACTTTTCACACAAATATCTGTTGTGAACCTAAAGCTGAGGAAATAATACACTCACAGCATGAATTTTGGAGGAAAACAGATGTGGGTAAAACAGTACTTGGGTTGACTCCATCTCATTGAGGAACTCAAGTACCACCTAACACTGAACACATCTCTTCAATCCCCTTGAGAGACAGCTCCAATGACAGCCTTCTGGAATCCCATGGGAGCATGGCACTCTGAGGTTCTTTGCCATTCCCGGGCAAAGGACCACCACCAACCTGCTCGAGCTGGAAGAGTTCTTGGCCCACACCCCATGTTTCTGGGAGGAAATTTCTTCATTTTCATGACATGCAGGCTCCGGCCTGCTGCTCCCCTCTGTCCAAACTACCACAAGAGTCAAGCTATGCTCTGATTTTGCCAGAGAAATGCAGCTGCAACCAATCCTCTAGACCTCTACCTTCCAACCAAGCCATGATCCACTGATTTGACAAATGCACCTCCATTGGGGATAAAAAAAAAACTGGGAAAGACTATGAGAAACACTAGGATGCCTGATCCATCTTCCACCCCATTCTGTGACCAGGTGCCCAAGTGCCCTGGTTACCTTCTGGTGGATGAGATCAACCATCCTTGGGTCTCAGGCCCCTCTCCAAAGCTCCCTTTCCAAGAGATCAGGCCATATATGTACCATGGTAGGAGAACAGTCATGCCAGAATGTCAGCCCTGTTTTTATGGAGAGGAGGAGGCCAAACCCCTTGAGGATGGTGAGGTAATTTTCTCCGAGCTGCAGCAGCAGAGACCCCTGTTTTTTGAGTCAGTGCCAGAGAGTTGGCAGACGGTTGATCCAGTACATGCCCCAACATGCTAATCCATTTTATGCATCAGACATTATGACAACACAAGTATTCTCCCCATGATGAAGTGGTGACTCCCATGCTGGTCCAATAAACTATGCTGTGACCAACTATCTATATGTGCTTGTGTTGTTGTTGTTGTTGTTGTTGTTGTTGTTGTTGTTGTTGTTGTTGTTGTTGTTGTTGTTGTTGTTGT
>JAHTLZ010000195.1:292377-305395 GCA_023846285.1 Phrynocephalus versicolor
GTTGTTGTTGTTGTTGTTGTTGTTGTTGTTGTTGTTGTTGTTGTTGTATCATTACCTCACTGCCAGATGGGCGGTATAAAATCCAATAAATAAATGAAATAAATAAATACAGTCATGGCCAACTCTTCATGTCTCCATGTCCATGGAGTTTTCTTGGCAGGAATACTGGAGTGCCTTGCCAGTGCCTACTCCAGCCGCCTACAGCACCTGTTATTCCCTGGTGGATGCCCATCCAAGTACTAGCCAGGCCTGATCCTGCTTAGCTTCCGAGATCAGGCAAGATTTGATGTGCTTAGGGCATCTAGGCAAAGGGACCTGTGGGTAGGTGTGGGTAACACTAAAACAAAACAGGTTTTATGACTTTAGTAATTTTGACTCTTGCTGGATGTTTGTATGCTTTGTGTGTTTGTTTTCATTTCCTGTTGTTTACTGTTTATTTTGTACTCATTTGTTGATCATTTGCATTGATGTAAACTGCCCAGAGTCCTTGTGGGAAATTGGTGTGGTCTAAAAATGCAAACAAATAAATAAAATATTTATGTCTAGCTGATCTATGTAAGTTTTATATGCATTGGATCTCCATCTACTGATGCTCTGGATCCAATTCAGGGGCAGCACTGAGACTGCCTGCTCTGTCATGGCTCCTCCATGGAAAGAGTGAATTGTAAAATCCCTTGGTGGGAGTCTTGCATTTTTTTAGGGCCCAGCGCATGATATCTAAAATCTGAAAACAAATAAGTGGCTACTTGTCCTGATACACTAGAAGGGTTCTGTCCCCCCTTTCCCCCATCAATGAACAGGGCAAAGGAAGCCTTCTGGCTGTGGGTGAAAAGTAATCTGGATCTCCCACCCATAATGGTCTGTCTTTGAGGACCTGATTATGAGAGTCAGTTTCCCATCATTCTGTCTTTGAGGGAGATTGCCACCAATTCTCCCCCTTATAATGCCCCAAAGAAGGCAAGTGTAAAGGCAAACCTAAATAGGGCTACCTCATAGCGTGACCAGCAGATATTTTTTTTTAACTGATGCAGCATTTCCGTGAGTATACAAAGAGCAGTGGATTTCCTTCTGTCTGGTTCCCATGAGTGGTTTCACTCCCTTCTTTTCATTGCCCTCCTGATAAGGAAAGCCTTAGAAGGATCCCAAATGGGTGAAAGAAGAAAATTGTCACCAGTTGTATGGAAAGCCACCTGATGGCCTTACCTTTAGTGCTAAGATATAATAACAGTTTCATTACAGCAGTCTTGGATGGTGGGAGGTGTGGTGAATAACTTGCCTTAGGGAGAAAAGCTATGAAAGAGTACCAAGCAGCCCTGTAAGCCTGTAATGGACCAGGCACCACCAAGTCCAGTGCTCCCGGGATTCTGTCCTAGTGTCAAGCCTCCACAAATCTTCTGGAAACAAGGTTGAATCAGAGTTTGCATGATCCGCCAGCTGTGGAAACCTGTCACCATGGAACTGAGATAGCTCATCTACAATTCTGTTATCCACTCCTGGAGCAAATTGCACTGCAAAAGTGATGTTTGGTGTAGGGCACTGCAAAAAAAAAAAAAAATGCCTCCAGACAAGCCTCATGACTTGTTCAGACTTGGAAGATTGATGATTAATGACAGCAACTCCAGAATTTAACTTTCCAGTTGCCCCAATCCTCTTCCCAGATGGTAACTGCTAAAATGATTGGTAAAAGCTCCAGAAAAGTCATTTCACATGAGATACCTTTGGCCGCCCAACCTTGAGGCCACCTCTATGTACCCCAGTAACCTTTGAAATGAACTTGGATCCCTACACTGTCAACTGCATCAGAGGTGCAGTTGTAGGTGTTGCCAGATGGCTGTGCCATTAAATTGTGATAAGAGTGGTAGCCAAACGTGTAGACCCTACTTTATTCCGCTTGTTAATCTAATGTGGTGATGGGGAGCTCATATGCCAAATGTTGCTCTTGCACAGAAAGCCCTCCCAGGGTTGACTACCCGGAAAGCAAAGTAAGGTGGCCAAGAAGTGTTTAGATGCCTTTTTGCCCTTGTTATGAGGGCCTCAATAAGTAGTTCCCTTTGTCCACCCATCCCAGAAATAAAGAGGTGAGACACATTTGCAGGATTAAAATTGGACCACAATTTATTGATATGAAGTCACTCAATTCAACTGTTAAACATAATGTAGTGCAAGCAGATCAGTTAATGATTCCTAATAGAGATGGGCACGAATGGCATTTCGTTTGTCGTTTGTCGTTTGGAGGGTCCGTTTCGGTTCGTTTCTGTTTTTCGTGAAATTTTGCAAAAAATTCTTTTTTGTTTTCGTTCGTTTCGTCACCATTTCGTTAACATTTATTTCATTTTTTGTGATTTTTTAAAGGATATTGAGCAAATCACTCATATTGCAGTAACGGAAATGAAATGCACGACAAAATTTCCGGTGTTTCTGTTCATTTCATTTCATTTTAGAGACAAAATTTGTTTGTCATTTCATTATGTAACGAAATGAAAAAATGAAAACAGAAATGAAAAATTGTTCATTTTGTGCCCATCTCTAGTTCCTAATACATTAATAACTTGGATAATGAATGCCCCTGATAACAATTTTTTTTTCAGATAACAAATGCAAATTTCTGGGTATGGGGCTGCCTCGGATAAGGACTGTTGCCTATGGGCTGCATCCAACAGTGAATGTTTTAGACTGCCTTGCAAAAAAAGTGTACGTACCCAGGATGGCTAGGGAGGAGGTGGCAGAAGTCTGCCCTGGGTGAGGAGCAGGCTCCGAGGGCACCTTGATGGGTACGGCAGCCAGCTTAGCCTCTGGTGATGGTGTGCAGCATCGATGAAGGACAAGGAGGAGGAGGATGGGGTGGCGGCGGCAGCAGCAGCAGAGGTGGTCGCTGGGCGAGGGGGGAGGTGGCAGAGGTGAGATCCAGGCAAGGAAGAGAATGTGGCAGCAGCCAGCTCAGCCTCTGGCGGTGGTGTGCGCTTCAGTCACTGCCATGGCCTGGCAGCAGCAGCAGCAGCAGCAGCAGAGGCAAGAGCCGGGCAAGGAGAGGAACGCTACAACAGCCAGCTCACCCTCTGGGGGATGGTGTGTGCTTTGAGATGCTGGGGTTGGTTGAGGAGGGTGGAGGGAGCAGAGGGAAAGACATAGCCAGCTTCCTTGTCCCCATCGCTGATCTTGATGGTGGGCGGGCAGGAGCTCCGGAGCTGTGTGGGCAGTTTCCCTGTTCCCGCCACAGATCTTGATGGCGAGTGGGTGTGTGGGTACTACAGAGCCACATGGCCAGCTTCCCCATCCCCACTGCCGATCTTGCAGGTGGGTGGGAGCTCCAGAGCTGCGCATCCAGCTTCCCTGTCCCCACTGCCAACTTTCACATGACTTAAATTTACCGCTTGCGCTACTCACCAATTATGACCTGTTATAAACCAACACTTATTCTTAAAGACAATATTATGGGTGAAAACACACTGCCACTCTGATCCAATCCGAGTGGAAGGCAAAAAATCCCATCCGGCCGTTAGGCAACCAGCTAATCTCATTCTCTTATTAGGGAGGGAGGGAGGGAGAGCTGGATTGAAAAAGAGGCCTCTCACCATGTGGCAACGCCTTATCTTACCTACTGGCCCTGCAAGCAGCCCCGTAGGCTGTACACATGTGATGCCAACCGGGCAGGTAGACAAAGAAGCCCCTCCCAACACTATGGCTGATCAAAGCTACCATTTGATCTCAACTGGGGTTTTGCTTGCACAAGAATGGTTTTTGCACAAATATCACAAAACTAAGACAGTTGCTACTTGTTATGTGGACTTCTAAAACCCCGGAAGCTTTGGATGGGTTGTTTGTGTCTCCCTGATTAGCCAGCTGTGCAGGGTTTTTCTCTGTGTGCTTGGGAGACGACATTAGTTTTACACAGAGACATTTGGTGCAAAGTATAGAAACTGTAGGGTCTTCCCCATGCAACAATACCTGTTGAACTTGACTGGTGCAAAATTGGGGGAATTTCATTCCAACTGGAAGAATTTGCCATGATTCCTGCAGTGTGAATCTGAGGCTGAAAAAAGGTTGAGTTTTTGAAAACACAAATGCAAGCAATAGTAGAACTAGTAGAACTAGTGGATTCTGGCCCCTCCCTGATCTCTAGTTCTTATACAGGCTGTAGCCCTTACCCATGCTTAGCTTGCACTTTGAGAACTACTTGCTATTTGCAGATATTACACCTTTGGGTCTAGAAAGCCAATATATTTTTCAGTTTCAGACAAAGAAGTCTTCAGTCATTTATGCCTCTTCCAATGCAATTGCTCAAGGAACTGCTGCCTTTGCTGATACAGGGCCATTAAAAATAACAAGCCATGACCCAACAAAATTGTTCTGTTTACATGAGGTGATAAAAATTGTAACTGGGCATGCAAACTCCTCCACAGCTGAGTTTTCTCAGCATTGCTTCTGGGACCACCCTGAAGAGGAAGTTTAATGGCAAATAATTATCAATCCATGAAGTCGGGAACAACAGTTTTGGCATTTCTCTCAAGGCAGCAAAAGCCTCTTGCGGTCCTGGCAATCACAAAATCTAATCTCAGAAAATCCACTGGATGGTCCTTTATGGTGGCTTCTGTCTAATAAAGCATACATTTCAGAACAAATTGATGCTCCCTGGCAGTAGCTGAGCCGTTGAATTGTAAAACAGAATGAACTTTTCTTACTCTGTTCAACTCCTATTTGTTGTCAGAAATCAATGATAGGAACATCGGAATAAGAATGAGGTGGTTACTTGCTGAGTTGTTAGAATCCTATCCCAAACATTCATTTAACATAACCCCTGGCTTGCCCTAAAAACAATCCAAGGTGCATAAACTTCCAGATCTCTTTTGATCTGGATTCCTGCATTAAGCAGCGGGTTGGATTTGTTGGTCTTATAGACCTTTTCCAACTCATAAGAACATAAGAACATACGAAGTGCCGTGCTGGATCAGGCCAAAGGCCCATCTAGTCTAGTTTCTTGTATCTCACAGTGGCCCCACCAAATGCCTCCGGGAGCGGACAAAACTAGATATCTGTCTCTGATACCACTCCCCTGCATCTGGTCCTTGAAGTACCCTAGTTTTATGCCTGGAGATGACACATCTCCATCATGGTTTGTAACCTGTGATGGACTTTTCCTCCAGGAATCTGTCCAATCCCCTTTTGAAGGCATCCAGGCCAGATGCCATCACCACATCCGGTGGCAGGGAGTTCCACAGACTAACAATGCGCTATATGCGACTTGATGATTTTCCCCAAGGTTGGGAACCACTTACTAATGGTGGCACGGGGGAAATAAAATGCCAGATTGCAGAGGTGTCTATTAGAAATGGACACAAATTAGCAGTTCGAGGCTATTTACAAATCACAAGCCATTAATTTTCTGAACTTGGGGGGGGGGGGGGGAAGGAACCCGGAACTTTTTTAAAAAAAAAAAGTTTGTGCCTGAAGGGAAAGGAAATTAATCTCCCTGCTTCTTCAGCTGATAGGAGGGTGTATGTGCAGAGATAGCAGGACCTGCTCCCAGAAGGGAAACTGGTCCACTCTCTGAAAATGATGACAGCAGAGGAGTAGGTGGTGGTGATGAAGGAAGGCAGTGCAGGGTAGGGAGACAATGGGGACACTGGGAAGGGCGATAGATAGACTGTGTAATGGGTGGCAAATGAGCCAAGAAGTTCATAAAATTGCAAAACGGCTTCTTGGTTCAGTTCATTTGGATTTGTTGGTTTTTGATCAATCCAAACAGAACCGAACCAATGAACATTTGGATTTGTTCATTTTTGACCATTGTCCTGGTTTGATTTTGGTGTGTGTTTGTTTTTATCTTTTGCTTTTTGGCTCATACCTATCTCTATCTCACTGAGCCTCGTGGCACAGTGGTTAAATGCCTGTACTGCAGCTAAAACTGTACTCAGGACCTGGGGTTCTAATTTTGTCACAGATTAGATGGCAGTTGGGACAGGGTGGGTTTGGCACTCACCTCTCCTAAGACAAAGGGTAAGAGGATGAAAATGGCTTGTTATGCAAATACCCTCATTAATGGACCAACCCTTAGGATCTATTTTCGACCTAGGACAGAAGCACACGGGAAGCCCTAGTGTTCTCAGGTGTTTTGCCTGTACTGCAGGCAATACTGTTGACTCAGCCTTCCATCCTTCTGAGGTTGGTGAAATGAGTACCCAGCTTGCTCGGGTGGGCAATGTGTAGCCTGCATTCTGTAATTAACCTTGTAAACTGCCCAGAGACTACTTGAAGTGGTATGGAGCGGTATATAAGCAGAACACTTTGCTTTTGCTTGGCTTAATGCATTTGTTACATTCTTGTAAGGAGGCTAACCAGATCACCCAGAGAAAGTGGTACTTGACAACTCAGAGCCCAAGCAGAACAACTTGGCTAATCTATATGCTGGTAGGGCACCATATGTCTGCCTGGAGACATCTCCCTCCCCCTGGAACTGCTACCAGATGGTGGCACAGCTTGCTCAGGTGGCTAGCTGCCTTCTCCATCTCTTTCTGCTTATGTCCCACAGAACTATACTGGTGGGACTTTTACTTCTCCAGCACTGAACTGGATCTCAGGCATGGAATTTGGAAGAAAAGTGCATTGTAAGATGCAACACTCTATACCATGCTCATATAGGGAAGCCCCTATGTTCTCCATTTGAGAAGACTGTTCTGCATTCAAAGAATGAGGATGACCTCCCTTATCAAGGTGTCCATTGTTTGAAAGCCGTCCCTAGTCGGCTTCGGGCACATCACCCCAGTTCTGGCTCACCTGCATTGGCTACCTGTTGTCCTCCGGATAAGGTTCAAGATCCTGGTTTTAATTTTCAAAACCCTCCATGGCTTGGGACCAGAGTACCTGTCGCAGTGCATCTCCAAGAGGTAAACTGGGATCAGGGCCACAAGAATGGTGCAGGCACGCTCACTTAGGGTGGCCACACCCAGGGAGACGGGGAAGTCGCTCACACGTAACCGCACCCTCTCTGTGGTGGGCCCCACGTTGTGGAATCATTTCCCTAGTGAGCTGTGCCTAGCACAGTCCCTGCCTGTCTTTAAAAAGGCTCTGAAAACCTAACTTTTCAAAGAGGCATATGGCGGCCCACGCCGTCTTTTGTGGAGGGTCTCGTCCCTCCTTATTTTATTAGTACTTTTGCCCTTCTTGTAATTTTTTTTCCTTGTTACCTTGTCTTAATTGTAAACCGCCCAGAGTTCCGTTCGGAAGATGGGCGGTCTAGAAATATAACAAATAAATATAGAAATAAATAAATATTTAAAGACCCAGAGGCAGATGGAGGTTGAGTAAGGACCTTGACATTGATAGTTCTTGTGAAATTTTCAGGCTGTTTGGCCATGTTCTGGAAGTTTCTCTTCCTGACATTTCACCAGACTCTGTGGCTGGCATCTTCAGAGGGCAAGGAGCTCAGGGAACACCTTGCCCTCTGAAGATGCCAGACACAGAGTGTGGTAAAACATCAGGAAGAAAAACTTCCAGAACATGGCCAAACAGCTTGAAAAACTTACAAGAATTATTAGATCCTGGCCATGAAAGCCTTTGGGAAGACCTTGAAATTTCCTGTCCATGGTGAGCATGCCTATGTTTCACTTGGCTATAGTCTCTTCTACTTCCATGAAATGCCCTTAAATTCTCTTTAAAGATAAAAGGTGTCTAATTTAGCATTTCTAGATATGCATTAGCATATGCCAGTTATTGGAAAAGTGTGTCCTGTTTTGTCCTTTCTTAAAGCATGATTGTGTTGTCTTTTATTTATTCTCAATCACACCTAAGGGTATGACAAGAACCAATAGGTGGAAACTCATCAGAGGGAGAGCCAACCTGGAAATAAGGAGAAATTTCCTGACAACGAGAGCCATTGAGCAGTGGAACAGCTTGCCTCCCGATGTTGTGGGTGCCCCATCACTGGAGGTTTACAAGAAAAGACTGGACAGCCATCTGTCTGGGATGATATGAGGTCTCCTGCCTTGGGTAGGGAGTTGGACTAGAAGACCTCTACGGTCCCTTCCAACCCTACAAGGATTCTCTGATTCTTTCTACTGATGTATACATGTGGCTCAGTCTATCTAGGTGCCATATTGCATAAAACAAAGTTTGTCTTTCATTTTTAACTTTGGATCACGACTACTTTCTCCCCCCCCCCCCGTACTCTAATGAAAACCCACATTCCTTCCATCCTTTATGCGGGAAGATGCAAAGACGCCAACATTAAAAGAGGGAACTCTGACCCCCATTCGGAGATATCAGAGGGAGCGCTTCCTAATTGAATATGGAGCATAATGTTCCCTCAACCATTTAATTGTTAGTTTTGGCCACCTCATAAACTGCAGCAGTAAAAGCAACAGCAATTGGTTGAAGTGCCTCTGAATCTATGCTGAATTACAATTTTCTTTTATAGCCACTTAAGAGGGCAGGGGTTGAGAGATAGAAGGTGAGGTATTAACATGTCACACTGGCATAAGCAGCTTCATTTGATGATCTCAGCACAGTTTTAAGACACTAATTAGACTGCTACCAGATGTGGCATTTGCCCTTCCATCCGAGTCTTAACTATGAGCTGGATTCGATAGCCTCACTGAAAACAGGAGAAACATTGCCCCTGCTTTGTAAGTGATGAGCCCACCATCAACACAGCTTAGGGAACTGGGAATGTTGAGCCTTACAAAGAGAAGTCTAAGAGGGGATATGATAGCCATGTTTAAACATTTGAAAGGAAGTCATATTGAAAAGTGGACTGGTTTGTTTTCCATGGCTTCAGAGGCTAGGATGCAGGGCAATGGTTTCAAACTACAGGAAAAGAAATTCCATTGGAACATTAGGAAGAACTTCATGACGGTTAGAGCTGTTCGGCAGTGGAATATGCTGCCACAAAGGAGGGTGGTGGAGTCTCCTTCTTTGGAGGTTTTTAAGAAGAGGCTGGGTGGCCATCTGTCGGGAGTACTTTGATGGGGGTTCCTGCATGGCAGGGGGTTGGGCTGGATGGCCCTTGAGGTCTCTTCCAACTCTATGATTCTTTGAGTCTATGTTTCTATGAACACATGCATGCTTAGAACTGGTAGAGTAGGAATACTTCCTCAGAAGAATCTGGGTTTGACTCATTTAAGAAAGATTGCATGTTAGGGATGGTCACAAAACAAAAAGCAAAATGCTGTTTTGTTGTGTTGTTACCTAACGAAATGAAACAAAAGAAAACAACACGGAGAAGCAGCATTTTCTTACAGACAAACATTTTTAAATGAACCATTTCGTTCTGTCTGTAAGCCACTGGGGGGAGGGAATTTTTTTTAAAAAAGTTTTCCCTTCCCCCAGCCCCGTGTGCCAGCTGATTGGTGCTAGAGTGGGGGAAAAGTTTTCCGCACCTCACCACTGATCAGCTGGCAGGCAAGGCTTGGGTGGAGGGTTTTTTTTTTTTTTATAAAAGCCCGGGCTTTTTAAAAAAAACTTTTCCCCTCCCCCAGTGACTTAGGGCCTTTTCACATGACCCCTAAGATCTGCTGGCCACTTAAATTCGGGCCAGAGATCTTGGGGGTTCGTTGCTCTTCCTGCGTCCCCACCCCTCCGCACTTCCTTGCTCCTGTCTTCATGAGGGGAGGGAGAAAAAAGGGGACAAAAGAATGTAGGCTCACCTCTGTTTGCTGGTCCAAGCCGCTGCGTCGTCTTCCTGATTCCCTCTCTTAAAGGGGCAGGAGGCAAAAAAAAAAAAATAAACAGAAGCGAGGAGAGCCTGGCACTCACCCAGATTACATCCGGACCTGGGGATTTTCTCCCTCCTAGAGCAGGTACATGAAAAGTGCGCTGGGACGCGCTTAGGTGGGCGTGGTCACACTTAATTTCCTGAAAACTCCGGAGCTGGTGGGGAAACAATTGTAAGCTCCAGAGCTGGCAGCCATTTGCGGTGGAGTTTAGGGGTCGTGTACAAATACCCTTACAGACAGAATGAAATGGTTCTGCTACAGACAAAGCTGATCACTTGCACACCCTGTTCTTAAATTTACGGACATTCAACACTCAGTTTTCCTCAGTTTTCCTAGTCCTTTACTGTCTCTCAGTCAGACCCTATCTGATTCTAACCGACTCCATCAGTCTTTTAGTCTCTGCAAGTCCCTATCTATCACTCAGTCAGTCCCTATCTTTCTAATTCAGTGCTGGGCTGAGCCTTAAACCCCCTTGGGCTCCTCCCCCAAACCCTCTCATTAGTCCACAAGCAACCAATTGAGACAAACACATCCAATGAAGTTTTCATCACCAAGGGGTAAATGCCACAGTCCTGTCTTTTGAAACCATCACCAACAACAAAATGAATGTGATGGAAAATAAAAGTGACAGATTTTACGCATTCTTGTCCATGTTTACACAGCATGCAACACAGTTCAGAAGTTACCAGCAGTGGAGGGTAGCCTGCATTGCTTTGGTAGGTCAGTAGAAGTAGAGGTCATCTCCGAATGACTTTGGATATTTTTGGAAGAACCTTAGAAGAGAGCAGAGAGCACTGCATGCCTCCACTGATGTATTCCATTCAGAGTCATTTGCAAGCCCTTTAACTTACAGTTTCTGGGTTTTGAAATTAAAGCTCCTCTTAAAATCAAAACAGCATCCATAACATTTTACCATTTTCTAATTTTACTAAAATAAAGCTGATGTGCCATGAAATTGATGGCATTTCATTGTACCATTTAATGCAAATTAAAGCATAGGCGCTATAAAGTTTCCCAGCATTAATACAATTTACATCTAATTTCCATGATTTTCCCTGAATACATATTTTTCCAACAAAAATAAATTCTTTGCTGATTTAAAAAGTGATTGCTGAGGAAATGGGCACGCTGCGGGATCAAACTGTGGTGAGTATATTTCAATTTTATTAATAAATCCTTCCCTCGTATTAAGTAATTCCTCAATTATTTAATTTCAAGGCATCTTTACAGTCTCCAGCTCGGCAAGCCTTGGAAAAAAAAACACATACAATAAATATAGATATGCTGTGTAATGAATAAAGAAAGTTTTAGAGCAAATAATTTGGTAGATAAGGCAAAAACCAAGATGCTGCAAACTCCACTAAATATGTAAGGGGTACAAGCTCAGTGCAGTAAGCCACAACTAGAATTAGGCACATTGAATCAATGGAACCTGCAGAGTTGTTGGTGCACCATATCTCCAGTGACTCAATGGTCTTACAATGTAAACACAGTGGTACACTCCAGTATTCCTGCCAAGAAAACTCCATGGACATGGAGTCATGAAGAGTTGGTCACGACTGTACTGGCACAACAACAACAACCTCTCAAAACAAATATAATTAATTTATATATAAATCTATAAATCTATAAATAGATTATATTTTAATTATAATTCATTTATAAAACATTCCCAGAAAGTTTTTTTCCATTTGAACTTTGAACAGTTATTCCATTTGAGCTTTAGGAAGAACTTCATGACAGTTACAGCTGTTAGGCAGTGGAATATGCTGCCACAAAGGGTGGTGGAGTCTCCTTCTGTGGAGGTTTTTAAGCAGAGGCTGGGTGGCCATCTGTCGAAAATATTGTGATGGGGTTCCTGCATGGCAGGGGGTTGGACTAGATGGCCGTTGAGGTCTCTTCCAACTCTCTGATTCTATGAGTTTTGTCTTATGAAATGTGGTTTCACAAAGGAATACATTCAAAATGGATTAATCTGTTTTGGAATCTATGGGTCACTTCGTTTTATTAAAAACTTTGTCTTACAAAATGTGGTTTCCCATTCCATCGGTGAGAATAAAGACAAAATTATCCGAGTTTTTTTCCCCCCTGGGTACATGTGGAATGGTTTTTGCAAAGCATCCCATAGGGATTTTGTTTTTGTCATACAAAGCATGCCTATTCCCAGAAATTTTTATTTCCTACAAGCTTTTTGTCTTACAAAGCATTTGACTTAAGAGGTACCACTGTATTAGGAAGAACTTCATGATAATTAGAGCTGTCCAGCAGTGGAATATGCTGCCATGGAGGATGGTGGAATCTCTTTCTTTGGAGGTTTGTAAGCAGAGGCTGGATGGCCATCTGTCAGGAGCACTGTGATGGAGGTTCCTCCATTGGATGGCCCTTGAGGTCTCTTCCAACTCTATGATTCTGCACCAACCTTCCCCCTTCTCTGGCCAAACAGGGGCCATTAGCCTCGAAGTGGCACATGGAGAGTGGGTATGAATGTGTGTACGTGACCTATGCCATGTTGTTTGAAGGACTGGGACTGTAGAAACACAAGCTGTAACTACAGGTGCAGCTTCATAGCATCTGTTCTCCAGGGCTCAACTGAGAAACTACCTGGCAATTTTTTTTTCATCTTGCCAAGAACTTTACATCTAAGGCAGTGGTGACCAAACTTCGGCCCTCCAGATGTTTTGGACCACAACTCCCACAGTCCTTTGTCATTGGCAATACAGGCTTGGAATTTTGGGAGTTGTGATCCAAAACATCTGGAGGGCCAAAATTTGGCCACCACTGATCTAAGGGCTTACTCCTGGCAATTCTATCTTTTGCCATGCTTGAACTTTTGGTACAGCCCAGAGGAAGAGGGTGTTGCCCTCAAAATATGAGCAACTTTTTAAAAATTTTACTAGTAGCCTAAAGGTATCACTGGGTCTAGTTTTGTATTCAGTTTTTGTGATGTCTACACAGCTCCCCAACTTGTTTTGCTGCAATTCTATGATTTTGCTCTATAATTCTATGATTACTTGCAACGTAATACACAGCGCAAAAACCAGGACACCAAAAAGTTCTACCTTTCATCCATGTTTTAACCCAACCTAAAGTTAGCACTACTAGGGTTGTTCATTTTTTGTTCATAATTAGAGTCCATATTCTACATTCACGAAGCAAAAAGAACATGCTGTGTTTGTGAATTGTGTGTATTATAATCCAGACCCCACGTTTCAAAAGACAAAGGTAGTGTACAAGTCTGTCTGAGTCAATGCAACAGAGATGGGCACAACAACAACAACAACAACAACAACAACAACAACAACAACAACAAC
>JAHTLZ010000195.1:305405-322781 GCA_023846285.1 Phrynocephalus versicolor
ACAACAACAACAACAACAACAACAACAACAACAACAACAACAACAACAACCAAGGATTATTTAAAAAAAATCAGGGCTGCTTCATGCTTCATTTCCCAGGAGACCTCATGACCCAGTTCAGGGATCCCATTTTTGCTGAAGCAAAAATAAATTGTGAGTCTTTTCCCCTTTGGCGTGTTGCTTGCTTTGGTAAAAGTAGATGTCCTCCCTTTACACCGTGATTTACTGAATATTCAGCCCAGCAATTTTGTTTTGTACAACAAAAATGTCTGAAGCCAAACTTATTCCACACACACTCAAAAACTGTACTTGTCCAAGCTTTCATTGACCACAACCCCCTTGCTAAGTATACTAAATCACACTAGAGTAAGACCATTGAATCAATGGATACTTTGTTAATCAACTCCTCTTCAAATTTCCTTTATTAAAGGGGCTTGTTCTAACTACGACTTGCTATAATATTGACTCACCTAATCTCTGTCTATTCAGTGAGCCTACTCTAGTGTTACTTTGTGCAGTAAGGAACAGGTTTTGGCCTCTGTTTCAGTAGCTGATGACAGGCAGAATGAGCTGCAGCAGTAGGAGATGGAGATTGCTGCCATTCCTACACAGTTGAGAACCAGGAATCCCTGTTGCTATATTGCTAAAAGCCAGGAGGTCTATCTGATTCCTTCTTTCCTGCACTGAGAAGCACAAGCCTAGTCGGCTTTATCTGTGTGAGACAAGACTGCCTGAGATCAGATGATCTGGTCCCCTAGCTGAACGCCACATGCAAGTCAGCAACATTTGGCAGATAGAAATGCTCTCATAAACATTTTTGCTAATCACCGTGCAGAGCATTTCAAGCACATGTTAAGGCATTTTGTTACATGTTAATAACTGCTTTATTGCTCATTCCCGCCAGTCTTCCAGCTTCCATCAAATCTGTCCCTTCATTAATGTGGGAACTGCACAGACCTATAAAACTATAGGCGGAATAATAATTATCAGTATAATATGACGTGACTCAAGGTCTTGGACACCATACATCTCCTGCAGCCAATAGACATTAAAAAGTACAGCAGAATTTCAAGAGATCCATATTTTAGCATGAATACTAATTTCCATTTTGTTCCTGTGGGCTGAAGTTGTTTCACAGAAGGCAGGAGGAAGAGGGAAGAGAGAGAATCTGGAGGTCACGGGTATGCAAAGAGATTGACAAAAATGATTTACAGAAGAGGCAAATTCCATTAAAGTGTAGGACAGGGGAGTCCAAACTTAAGCCCTCCAGATATTTTGGACCACAGCTCCCAGAATTCCAAGCCTAGATTGCCAATGACAAAGGACTATGAGAGTTGTGGTCCAAAACATCTGGATGACTGAAGTGGGGCACCACTGGAGTAGGGGTAGAAGTCATTTTACCTCAAGGGTGAAGAAAGACATCAGCTGGGATCAAACAACATGGTGGTAGTGGTGGAGGGATCTCATTGGAATGGAATGTTTACATGGAGAGAAAGCTGCAGCTCAACAGTCAAGAACTTTGTTGGTCCATTAGAACCATAGAATCATCATAGGGTTGGAAGGGACCTTGGAGGTCTTCTAGTCCAACCCCCTGCCCAAGGCAGGAGACCTCATACTATCCCGGACAGATGGATGCCCAATCTTTTACTGAAAACCTGCAGCGATGGGGCACCCACAACATCAGGAGGCCATTTTGTTTAATAGCTCTCACTATCAGCAAACTTCTCCTTAGTTCCAGGTTGACTCTCCCTCTGATGAGTTTCCACCCACTGGTTCTTGTCATACCCTTAGGTGCGACTGAGAATACATAAAAGACAACATAATCATGTTTTAAGAAAGGACAAAACAGGACACTCTTTTGCAATAATGTGCATATGCTAATGCATATCGAGAAATGCTAAATTAGACATATTTTTATCTTTAAAGAGAATTTAAGGGCATTTCATGGACGTAGAAGAGGCTATAACCAAGTGAAACATAAGCATGCTCACCATGGACAGACAATTTCAAGGTCTTCTCAAAGGCTTTCACAGCTGGGATCTGATAATTCTTGTGAGTTTTTCAAGCTGTTTGGCCATGTTCTGGAAGTTTTTCTTCCTGATGTTTCACCAGACTCTGTGTCTGGCATCTTCAGAGGGCAAGGTGTTCCCTGATGAGTTTCCACCCATGCCTTCAGGTGGCAGTGAGGATAAATCAATGCCCTCCCTGTGGCACCCCTTCAGGTATTGAAAGATTACTATCACATCTCATGTTTCCCGTCAGTGTTCTGTTCATCAGGCTAAACATGCCTAGTAGATTCCTCAAGCATATTTCTTCTGAAAACATCATAGGTTAATTATTGCACATCCTAGTGGGAAGCAAACTCTGATTTTCAATTAAATATATAACACCCTGCACCCTTTGAGGAGAAAACTAAGCAGCTATTGGTTAATGCCCCCCAGTGTCCCAAAAAGTTAAAGGAAAGTGTGCTGCTTATCTACTGCTTCATAGTGCTTAAAGAAGTCTGTGTACATTTTTTTATTATGCAGGTTACACATTGCCCTCCCCATGAGCTGGGTATTCACTTGACCAATCTCAGAAAGTCAGAGGCTTTGAGCTGGCTACCTGATCTCATCGGGATTGAACTCAGGTCATGAGCAGAGTCTTGACTGCAGTATTTATTTATTTATTTATTTTTACAACTTATATGCCACCCACTACCCAAAGGTCTCTGGGCAGCTTACAACCAAGAATTAAAACAGTTAAAACATCAAATATCAATAAATAATTAAAGCAATAATAAAAACCTTACACTAAAATCATTACACTAAAATTGCCATCAGAGGACCCACAGTCTATATTGTATCAATTAAAAAAACTTGTGGAACAGGAAGGTTTTTACCTGGCACCAAAATGTTATCAATGTTGGCGCCGGGCGGATCTCACTTGAGAGGACATTCCATAGCTTAGGGGCAGCGGCTGAGAAGGCCCTGTGTCTGCAAGCCATCCCTCTCACCTCCTTGAGGGATGGCTCTTTCAAGAGGGCCCCCTTTATTGCTTATATTTTCCATCCATCTAGGCTTGCTGAGCTGAACTGTTTATTTAAGGTGTGTTTGGGCTCAGTCCATTATGCAGATGATGGAAATAATCTTCTAAAGTTGAAGGAAAGCACTGGGTTGATGAGTGATGTCATGGTGATACACCAGCTTTGATTCTGATAAGGTTCTTTTGGCATGGCCAACAGATTTTAACATGATTTATTGATGTCCAGCTCTATCAGACTAGAATTCCAGCGGGTCGTCCTGTCAGTCTGTTGCAACAAAACCAACAAAGAGTCTTGTGGCAACTTACAGGCTCCAGAGTTTTATCTGGTTTAAGATTTGGTGGGCTGTAGCCCATTTCAACAGATGCTTGGAGAGTTGCCTGAAATAGTAGATAATTATGCACACAACCAGGTGGAAGAGACATAAAAGGGAATAGAAAAGCAAAAGGTACACGTATTATCAGGGATGGGGACTCAAGTTATAGAAACTGCTATCATGTAGAACTTAAGTCACAATGGTGACTTGACTCAGACTTGAGTCTGAGTTTCTTTTCAGTGACTTGGACTTGACTTGTAATGGAGAACCCACCCACCCTCTTCCCTTTTTCTGGTGGAAAAATACTAATTTTTAATAGGGACTCAGACTTGGGTCTCAGGAGTTGTTTTCAAAGACTTGGGGCACTTTTACACGACCTCTAAAATCCGCCTGCAACTTAAATTCGGACCAGAGATCATGGGGATTTGTCACTTTTCCTGTGTTCCCACCCCTCTGCACTTCATTGTTCCTGTCTGTGTGAGGGGAGGGAGAAAAAAATGCAGGCTCACCACCGTCTGCCAGTGGAAGCCGCTCCAGCTGCCCCATAGTGATTCCTGTCTCTTAAAGGGGCAGAGGGGACAAAAAACAAACAGAAGGTGAGAGAGCCTGGCATTCACAGCTTTACAATGCGCGTTGGAAGGTTTTTTACCTCCTGGAGGCCAGGTATTTGAAAAGTGTGCTGGGACACACTTAGGTGGGCGTGGTCATACTTAATTTTTTCTAAAGTCCGGAGCTGGTGGGAAAACATTTTTAAGCTCCGGATCTGGGAGCCCTTTCCTTCAGATTTTAGGGGTCATGTAAAAGCGCCCTTGGACCCCAGACCTGGAACTTGGTACCAAGACTTGGGCTCAGAATCAGAATTTGGTACCAAAGATTTACACTTGGTCTTGGGACCCTAACCCTTGGGACCCTACACTTGAACCCTAACCCTAACCTTAAGCCTAACCCGAACCCAAATCTTGCCAACATCCCTGCATGTTATTATCCTAAAAGTGGTCTTTTAACAAACAGCAAGTCTCCCAGTGACTGCTTCTTAAGTGCCTCCGACTAAGATCATCTTCATCTTGATCCAGCAGGTCTTTTCTCACATTTTAATAGAAAAACTGGACAAAAAGCAGAATGGAAGGAAATGGGAGAGAATAAGGAATTGGAGAGTGGGAAAACTATATGCAGCTTTTTTTGGCACCATCTCACACCCACTCTGCCATAAAGCATGGGTGTGAGATTCCCCATAAGGAAGAAGAATTAGTTGTTTGAAAGTTAACCCCCCTCCCCCCAAATGAACAGGTGCGGGAGATCTGGTTGTTTATTTTCTCAGCACTTATTTCAGCATACTTATTTTCTTAACATTCTAGGGTTTGGTGCCTTCTACATTTTGCGTCTCTGGTGGATACCACTCTTTTTCAGCTGGGGCGGGGGTTGTAACCCAGGTGGTTAAGCTCCATAGGGTTTCCCAGGAAGATCACAGAAAACATTGCCCTTTGACCTCACAGTCTGAGGGACTCTTCTTGTCCTAGAGCCAGTTTAGCTCGAGGGCAAGATATCTCTGGGACTGTGGAGAAATCTAGTCTATTGTAGCACAAACAAATAAACAAACACCGTGGGGACTTGCTTCGTCTGAGAGGAAGACAGCAGGGTGAGCAATTATTCTCTGACTGCTCTGGATTAAGCTGTCTGGTGCATTTCAAGGGCAACACGGCACTTCATCTATGAACCTCACGGAAGCCATAGTGATTCCTCACTGCTCCTTAAGGCTCAGCAGCTCATTCATAACACTGAGAGACAAGGGACTACACTAAACTTCCTTGGTTTGCCTTTCAATATTTTCCTCTTATTTCCGTCCTGTGGATGGGATGAAGGCTCTCCCTTCTGGACAGTAACTCAGGCCTAATTACCAGTGGGATATGGATTCCCACCCACTCACGCACCAGATGGCTCTGGTGCTATTCCTTGCTGTTGTTGCTTTCTCCCTTCCCTTTCCCACCATGGAACGAGAAGCACAGGAAGGAGAAGAAACAATAGCCAGCACTTTTTATTTATTTATTTATTTATTTATTTTAGAGTATTTTTAGCCCACCTTTCTCCTTGGGAAAGGACCCAAGGTGGCTTACAGTAATGAGGGATAATATACAGTCCAGTACAATGAAGACATGTTCAAGTATTTGAGAACAAGGAATTGAGGGGCCTCTTACAACATTAATAGACACACATTACATTAAAGCAACATGGTTATAAGTAGTCATAAACACAAAGTCTATGTGAACCCATAGATTCATATAAAAGACACATAATGGTAGTCCATTATTCAGGGAAAGCTTGCCTGAAGAGAATCGTCTTTGCCCATTTCCGGAAGGACAGCAGAAATGACGCAGCCTTGGCCTCTAGTGGGAGGGAGTTCCAGAGTCTGGGTGCAGCAGTTGAGAAGGCCCTTTCATGGGTTCCCACGAGACATACCTGTGAGGGTGGCAGGATGGAGAGAAGGGCCTCTCCTGATGGCCTTAACACCCGAATCGGTTCATCCAGGTTGACTGCAATGACTTCAGAATATTTTTTTAATCACATTCCATGAGCACAGCCTAAGCTAGACATATTGTGATCTGCAGGGCAATAAACATCTGAGCCTATTGATTTAATGCCAAAGTATGAATCGGTTCATATTGTGAGATTCCATCTTTGAGGTATCTTGCCTTCTTATAAGCATGGTGTGGATTTGGTCTAAAAGCACAACATCCATATCTCTCTTGCTCTTACAGCCAAGGTGAAAAATCTCACCAGTAATTGAGTTGATCTCATACTACAGCTTCCTCTTGGAGAAGACTCCTGAAATCTACCGTGAAAGTAAGACAAACACAACTTCTGTTATTGACATTGTTGATGATTATGTTGTTATTGAGGTGTCTACAATTTGCCCAAAATATCCCTGCATAGAAATAAAGCCTCCCTCTTCAAGCAAAACACAAAGGCATACACAAGCACATAAGGACTGACTGATGAATTAAAGAGATGCCAACAAACCATCCAGTGCCTCCAACTTTTAAAAAGTCTGTGAGATAGGATACAAGCTACCACAGATTTGCAGATGATGTGTTATTTGCACAAAAGGTCATTCTTGCAAATGTAAACACCCTAGTCAATGCCAGCTAAAAATATCTCTTCTTCTTCCATTGGGAAGAGGAAAAAATGAGATGTCTTACACACAAGAAGAAGACAAGAGACATTACTCAAAACACATCCTTTACGACAGTGAACTAATGTGAGATCTCTCACTAAAGAGCACCATATGTGCTTTGGTTGGATTAGGGTGGCTCTGAAGTTTGAGAAAGTCCATTCGTCGTGGAAGAAGCAACCACCAGAAACCACCAGAGTTAAAACTGGAAATCTTTGCATACAGATGTTTAAGTAGAGAGATTCCATTGACTTCACATTTTAGAACTTGGAGAGAAGAACTAAGAACAGCTGGAACATGGCTGCAGTCCCTCTGTACCGAAATATTTGGAAAGGCATCTATTACATAATGGTGAGTGAGTGCAATGGCCAAGACAACACAAACTACCCAAATTAATTCCAAACTACTCTGAGAAAGGTGGCTGAATAGCTCAGTGGGATGGGATCCTAACTGTAGATCTAGGGTTGTGAATTGGATTCCCCACTAGAGATGGGCACGACTCAAAAAATTGTGTTTCGTTTGTCGTTTGGTCATTTAGGGGTCCGTTTTGGTTCATTTTCGTTTTCGTGAGGTTTTTTGCAAAAAAAATTGTTTTCGTTTTGTTACGTAACGAAACGAAAAATGAAAACAAAAACAAAAAATTGCTGTTTCGTTACCATTTAGTACAATTGAATGTATTCGCCGTAATGAAAATGAAGTGGTCGACAAAATTTTTCGTGTTTTGTTTCATTTCGTTTCATTTGGGAGTCAAAATTCATTTTTCATTTCGTTACGTAATGAAATGAAAAAATGAAAACAAAAATGAAAAATTGCTCGTTTCGTGCCCATCTCTATTCCCCACCATGACTCTTGGGGGGGGGGGGAAGGTAGACTTTTGTTCAAACTGCATGGTCATGGGGCAGCCCTATCAGAAGAAAATGACAAATCACTTCAGAGTACTCCATACCTAGAAAACTGTGGGCAAGATAACCATACATTGAAATCAACTTGGCAGCATGGAAGTACTATTACTCTGTAACTAGGGCACAATGGCTTTTGCTAAGCTAGTTATCTGTCCTTGTGTCCTGTCACACAATTATCATTTTGTGACATGCTTTGAGATAGAGATAGGAGGAGTCTCCTTCTTTGGAGGTTTTTAAGCAAAGGTTGGATGGCCATCTGTTGGGGGTACTCTGAGGGGGATTCCTGCATGGCAGAGGGCTGGACTAGATGGCCCTTGAGGTCTCTTCCAAGTCTATATCAACAGACAAAGGGAGTAGGATTTGGAAGGAGAGCTGCTTTTACACAGCCATAAAAGCCATAATGAATGATGACAAACAGCCTTCTGTGGTTCTACTGTATTTCCAGGGCTATGTTTCATTCTGACCACGAGGGGGCAGAGTTGTGCCTTTGGCAAAGCACTGGACTGTGTACGGAAGACGGGGTGGACTAAGCACAGTAATTTCCCCAAAGGAGGGAGGAGGGTTGATCAATTTCACTTCTCGTCCAGATCTCCATTTCCATTGTGAGGATTCTGGAGATGGGAGGTGACAGCAACATTCATCTGGAACCAGTTCAATTAAACCCATTTAAAGAGTCAAAGAAGCAGTGACTAAGTTATTGGTGACACCTTTATAGCCCACTAATAAAGTAACAAAAAATCATTGCAAGCTTCCGAGGGCAATACCCTCTTTTTCAAAGCATGCACCAAAAGTCGCAACATGACAACAGATGTGGTTTGCCAGGAGATCATTCTGAGATGTAAAGTTCTTGGCAAGTACTTCAAGGACCAGATGCAGGGGAGCGGTATCAGGAGACAGATATCTAGTCTCGTGCGCTCCCGGACACCTTTGGTGTGGCCGCTGTGAGATACAGGAAGCTGGACTAGATGGGCCTTTGGTCTGATCCAGCACGGCTCTTCTTATGTTCTTATTTTCTTATGATATTCACCAGGCAATCTTAGGTGAGTCAGGAAGCAGCGGGCTGTTGTTAAAGCTGCATCTGAAGTCAAGGATTGGGTTCCACACCCTAGCCTTTCAAACAAAGGCACACCTCCTCAAAGAAGCAGTAAGAATTTCATTTAGTTTGTTTAATTACCCTAACATACTGCCATCCCAGCGCAGAGTAACAAGATGAGGCACGAACATGGAGTGAAACATGGGCCACACTTTATTAAGCAACAAACATCCCTACAAAACGATACTAAGGGGATTGAAAACAAAACAACAAACATTATAATCCCATTATACAAAACGATAGTAAGGCCACACCTCGAGTATTGTGTACAATTCTGGTCACTGCATCTCAAAAAAGACATAGTGGAACTGGAAAAAGTGCAGAAGAGAGCAACCCAAATGATTACTGGGCTGGGGCACATCCCTTATGAAGAAATGCTAAAACATTTGGGACTCCTTAGTCTGGAAAAAAAGGCACCTGAGGGGGAATATGATTGAGACATACAACATAATGCAGGGCATGAGAAAAGTGGATAGAGAGACACTCTTCTCCCTCTCACAAAATACCAGAACTAGGGGACATCCACTCAAACTGAGGGTTGGGAGAGTAAGAACAGACAAAAGAAATTGTTTTTCACCCAGTGTGTTGTTAGTCTGTGGAACTCCCTGCCACAGGAGGTGGTGATGGCATCTGGCCTGGATGCCTTCAAAAGGGGATTGGACAGATTTCTGGAGGAGAAGTGCATCACAGGTTACAAACCATGATGGAGATGTGTAATCTCCAGGCTTAAAACCAGGGTACTTCATGGACCAGATACAGGGGAGTGGTATCAGGAGACAGATACCTAGTCTCGTGCGCTCCCAGAGGCATTTGATGGGACCACTGTGAGATTCAGGAAGCTGGACTAAATGGGCCGTTGGCCTGATCCAGCATGGCACTTTGTATGTTCTTATGTTCTTATGGGGTCCAGATAGAGGTGGAAGCATGATCTACCTACCTTGCCCCAGTACAGATAATGGGAGGGGAGAAAACATATATCAATGAACCCCACCAAGTGGCTCCTACCCATGACTCCTGGCTCTGGGCATGCACCACCTGTGAGATCCCCTAAAGAACTTCAATCACTTGGAGGAGGTCAGGCCTGCACCCAAGGCTGCTTTAAGTCCCTCCCAGACATGCCTTCCGCCGCGACCCACCATTGTGGCCAGTAACCAACCTCACCCTGACTCAAAATAAATTAAGAACGGGATGGGCAAAACACACCTGCACCCAAAGTGCCAATCGAGGTACAGGCCAAAAATTCCCATCCCGCCCTGAAGCGATGAGGAAGACCTCGTTCTTAAACAGGGTGGGTGGGAATCAACCGGATCACCCGCCGCCATGGCTCCAGGGCTTTTCAGGGGTGCATGGGAGGGCCACGTGGAGTGACGGGACTGCCCGCCGCCGCCTGCCCACGCGGCCCCGAGGCCTCTCCGGGGTGCATGGGAGGGCCATGTGGAGTGACCAGATCACCCGCCGCCCACCCGCCCATGCACCCCGGAGGCTTCTCGGAGGTGCGGGGGCGGCGGCGTGGAGTAACCCGCCTGACCCCCCACCCTCGCTGCCCCCCATGGTGCAGGTACTGCGGTCCCACAGTGTAGTGGGACTGCAATACCTGAACCGCGAAAGTAAATAAATAATAAGGACAGGACTCTGTCCTGACTCACCAGAGTCCTGTGTCAATTCTGGCGTGATGCAGAACCATCAGCTGGCTGGCAGAAGATAGTGACAGCCACATGGCAGGATCCTTAAAGAAGAAAAGGCCCTGGATCAAAAAAATGAAAAGGGATCAGCCCGCAGGTAAGAGTGGGTGGGTGCTGTAGCCGGCAGACCTGGTTGTTGATGACATCCATCTGGCGTGCTGGCCATAAAGATTTTAAAAGGGGCAATCTGGCGCTTGGAGACTCAGTTTCACCAATGACACATTTCCCGCCCTCCTGCCCTCTGTTGTTAATTTATGTTTATATTTTGTATGTCACAACTTTGGGCATTTTTTTCAGGCATTGGGAGGGTTCCATTGGTACACAGGTAGCAGGCAGAGGCCTGAGATACCTGGGAAGAGGTACATGGGTGAGCAGGGTGCGGAAGGAAGTGTCACGGGTTAGAGGTTGGCATTTTCCCAGCCCTTGGATGGTAGTGGTACCACAAAGTGGCTGACATCCACATGGTAGCCAGGAGTCCCACCAATGGTGACTCACTAGGAGACAGTGACTGGCATTGAGAGGCAATTGGGTCCCTTGATGATTGGATCCATACCACCTAATGCCTGGCAATAATAACTGCATTGGAATCAATAAAGTGGTGTCCTTGAATTTTTCCCATTAAAAATGGTGTGTGTTTCAATTATTCTGAGGGTAGCAAACTTAGCAGTAGAACACCAAGGAAAATCCTGCGGAAGTTCTTGCAAAGTTGGAAGATAGACTCAAAAATGACACCTCCTCTTCTCTTCTTTCCTCCTTGTTGAAGCTTTCTTTGCATGGCGAAGTGTTTACATAGAAATGTTTCATATCTGTGTTGTTCTGTTTGCCGATGAATCTCTGACATTTTCAATTAAATGTGTAGATTTGGCTCCATCTTCTTCAAAGGATCCCAACTTCAACTGAGTCACCCTTTGACTCTATCCCAAACAACCTGCTTAAAATCTGGATCCACAGTTCCTTCATTATGCTGTGTACTCTGCTTCTATATGGTTATGTGTAGATGCCATATGTTTAAGTGGCATGTCTTTACAGGCTCAGCACTTATTCAGGGGTTTAATTTCCAATAGTCACACGAAGAGACCTTATCAATGTGTTGTTTCCTGTAGAAATAGGCCATCTCATCAAAGTTAGAAAGCCTGTTGAATATACTCAATCCTTGGTGAGAGTTTGCACCCTCAAAATAAGAGCAAAGTAAGAGGCCCCTTTAGATGTCATACTTGATCATGTCCTCCAAATAAACAGAGCTGACACATTTCCGCTAAGCATACAAAACAGAAAGCAAGCACCAGGCTGGTCCATCAAAAAAAGACCACTCATTCACTGCTGACAGGTTTGTGAACTTAAGCAGAAAAGCAGCATTTACTGCAATTCCCAACAGGCATATTTTCAAGAATTCACATTGCTTGTTTGTTTGCTTGCTTGCTTGCTTGCTTGCTGCTGCTGCTGCTGCTGTTGCTGTGTCATTGCCATAAAATGATAGTTCAAGTCAAGATTTATATATCTAGGATCCAACAAATGATGTCCCTGGAGATTCAAGGTGGTTTGCAATATTTGCATTTATTTACAGGTTCATTTTTACCACAAGATACACCAAATCACTGCATGAAAAGGTACCATACATCTAAGAGCCAATGACTATATGGCATTAAACTGATATTTCATTCAACATCTCATTCTGTTGCAATATGTCAGAAGAATTGGACTTGATCCATGAAAGCTTACATTAAAATATCAGAGTTCGATTTTAAGGTGTCACACAGTTTTGTCTATTGTTTTATTTCTTTGGATTTTGGCTAGAATAATTGTACATTGTGGTGGTTCCACGGCTTCAACCAATTTCATCAGATGCTGTTCTCCTCCTACAGTTTTTTAGGGCCATCTAGCACTTTTACCACTTAAATAGATGTCAGTGCTGCTGATCTTTCTCCCTCACAGTCCACCATGCTTTCCTCATATGAAGTCCCACAAACACTGGGTTAACTTCCTTTCTTAGGAGGAACCTTGGCTGCAACTCAGCCACTCCTGGGCGGCAAAGCCTTCCATCCCAGCCTTTCTCCAGATGAGCATAAACAGATCCTGACCTCAGAGCCATAAAACCATACTTAACATATCTACAGAGCCTGGCCAAATCCTCCTTCCCACCATCTCTACTAATCAACTCTCCCTCTCCTCTTCTTCCCCCTCCTCCTATTCCTCCTCCCCTATCCATCCCCCAACTCTATATACTACACCCAATGAACATCTAGTATGAAATGTATATTCCATCACATATTACTGTGTTCCACCCAAAATAAGACACTGTCTTATATTTATTTTTTCTCAAGATGACACACTAGGGCTTATTTTCAGGGGATGTCTTACTTTTATTAAGTATAAGATGCTTGAATGTTAGCCCTGCGCACAACCTAAGCCTTTGCTCTCCTGTCAGCAATCCATTCACAGATTATGTTTTCCAGTTCAGGAAATAAAGGTTGCTGACCTGAACCACACTTGTGCATCTGAGCATTTCCTCTGTCCACATGTAGACTGAGGTTATTGTATTCTGCACACCATTCGAATATCCAACTTCTTCTGTTTGCAGAAAGCCGTAAGATTCTTGCCCTGGGAGTCCTCAAAAATTCCTTTCTTGTACTCAACAGAATAGCTCTTTCTTTTTGCACTCACCTTGTCTGGGGGTACAGATACTCAGGAAAAGCAGGCACACAGACTGTTGCTGGTCAGTGGGGCTGTCGTTAGTGATGCGTGAACTCCTTTCCCCTAGCCATTCACACATGCACAATAGGTTGCCTGCGACCTTAGTTACCACACGTGCATCCACGCATGCACGAATGGCTAGGAGAAAGGAGTGACGTGGTTGCCACCTGCGTACCCGCACAAGTGTGAATGACTCAGAGAAAGTTGCAGTGGCAGATAAAAGGTATTCCAGTCTTCCTTACCACTCTGCCGAAATGCATGGGGTGGCTATGCAGCGTGTCTGCATAGCCACGCCCATCACTAGGTTTTAGTATCAGGGAAGGGCTTATATTGAACAAGTGCATAGAAATCCTGCTAGGGCTTATTTTTTGGGGGAGATCTTGTTTTCAGGGAAACAGGGTATATTTCACACCTCATTCTGCTGCTATATGTTTGAAAAGTGGACATTAAAATATGAAAGTTAGACTTTAAGATGCCACTTGTATTGTATCTTTTGTTTTGTTTTACTGTTGTTTTTCTCTGGTTTTTGCCACAATTTTGGTGTGAGTCTGGCAAGTGAAACCCCCAGAATCCTTTTAGATTGCAAGATGGAGAAACAGCTGATCTTGCAAACTGTTGGATCGAGGTCAACTTTTTCCCTTTTGGTTTTAGTCACTCTCTTAGGGACAGACAGACAAGAGTGCATCAAAAATGAGTGCAGACATTGCCACGAATATGCTAAAAGAAGATTCCAGATTAGAGATGGGCACGACTCAGAAAAATTGTTCGTTTTCATTTTTGTTTTCGGCTAGGGGTCCGTTTCGGCTCGTTTCCGTTTTCGTGAGCTAATTTCAAAATTTTTCGTTTTTGTTTCGTTACGTAACGAAAATGAAAAAATGAAAACGAAAATGAAAAATTTTTCATTTCTTCCCATTTAGCTCCATTATGTGTTTTTCCAGTAACGAAAAACGAAAATTGGCTCGAAATTAGTCATTCCGTTTCCGTTTCCGTTCCAGTTCTGAGCCATTTTTCGTTTTTCGTTTCGTTACGTAACGGAAATGAAAAACGAAAACGAAAACAAAAATGAAAATACCGCTAAGTCGTGCCCATCTCTATTCCAGATGCTGTCTCCCCTCCTCGCTTGAACTCCTGGCATGCCTGAATTTCAAATTCAAGAATCACGTGTCAGGTGGTAACGACAGCAGTTCTAAATATGTCTGTGCTTTGTTTCCCTTCCCAAACTCCCCCCGAATGAGAACAAAGTTAATGAAGCAAACAATTTGCTCTGAAGAGCACTACCGTACGCTCATCCCATATTTATTTGTCTAGTTGCTGGGGACTTAAAGACTTCACAGATTCTCGTTAATTTTACAAAACCTTATTTTGATTTACCACATCAATACAAATATTATTGGAGTTGTGCTAACTTTTCTGACAAGCTCCTTTTTAAAAATGTATGAAAGCGCGGCCATATGCCACTGTCGCGAGACACAACGTACTCCAGCTACATAAAAATGATACAGTGAAGTACTTTCTAGAGGAAATAGCTATTTGGGGAGGAGGGGTAGAGAATCTGAGAGGCTTTAAGGAAACGATTACCTCCAACGGCACATAAAAGTTGCAATTAAAGTTTAAATTACAAATTTAGTTGAGGCATGTGAGCAGAAAGGGACCCTCCAAGTGACTTGGTTTGGTTGTTGCTGTTGTTTTACTGGAAAGGATAGCATCTTACGTGGATGGCTTAGCTTTATTAAATCTTGTTTTACAAGGAAGGCTTTATTAAGACTAGAGCTAGGTTTCTCTCATAGGGATTTCCACAGAGAAGGGGTGGGTGGGAAGAAAACAAATGAATAACTTCAAACCCCACCTGCAGAAGTTTCAGAAACTTGCTGGCACCTTCTAATCTCAAAAATCAGAGAGCACAACTTCTTGAGAGAAGCATCTATGACCCTTCAGAGCTGTTAACATTCTGTGAAGATGTCAACTCCTGTTACAAGAGGCCCACATGAAGTGCATTCTTATGTCTCTAGATAAAAATAGACTGCTACGCCTCAATTTTCATTAAAAGTTCCTGGTTACATTTGTTTCATTGGCTTAATTCCATTAGCAGGTGAACATCAGCATTAACTCACGTTATTAGCTCCGATGCTGTAAGAAATGCAGAAGACACCATGTTTTGACATGGTGATTTTCGTTCAAATTATACACCTCTGTTATGCTAGACCAGCAATTCTACCTTTTAGATTTCAGAGGAAAAATAACTGGGAAAATGGACCTCACTGTTACTTATTTAGTTTGGGTGTCTTATGGTCACATTTTCCTCAAATGAAACTGGCTCTTGAAGGAACCCATTTGTACTCTGTTTGCATTCAACAACAATTTCTTCCCACCCCTCATCCCTGCTTCAGGTTTTCACTCCAGCACAGTGGCAACACAAATTAAGTCAAATCAGCAAGGCCTTCCCTAACAAATGTATAATACAGCTCTATTAATTTCTGGGTTTGTCCAAGGGAGAGTTCCTTTTTGGCTTCAGACCAGTCTTCATAGTACAGTGGTCCCCCGTCCTTTCGTGGTTCATATACTACGGTCCCACTATATTGCGGGATCACAGTACAGTGGTACCACAAAAGGTTTTTCTCCCCCACCCCAGAGCCAATCAGCTGGAGCCCAGGGCTTGAGGGAGGGGGAAAAGGTTTTAAAAGCCCGGGCTTTTTAAACCTTTTTTTCTCCTTCCCCAAGCCGTGAGCTCCAGCTGATTGGCACTGGGGTGGGGAAATAAAGGTTTTTCTCCACCATCCCACTGCCAATCAGCTGGAGTCTGGGGCTTGCCTCCATGAAGGCATTGCGCACCGCTGCCCCGTGTCCCAAGTGCTTGGCTCTGTTGCTTAAAGACATTTCAAACATCACACACCACCCTCCCAGGCCCAACCCAACCTGCATCCACATATTGCGGATTTTCAGTGATCACGGGTTGGGTTGGGTCCCTAACTCCCATGATAGCTGGGGGGGGGGTGTTACTGTAATAAAAATGTGATTCTTTGCACCTCCATTTTTTTTCAGGGTGCTCATAGACACGGACTGCCAGTACATAGGTGCTTTCTTTGCACTATGAATCAATCAGCATGAGCGTGAACTCGAGCATCTGCATGAGGGCGAGGCTGTCATGGAAAAGAGGGATACAGTCCATGAAAAGGGTGTGAGAGGTGCTGAAGGCTGGAGGGAGAGGGTCCTTTTCCTGGCCTCAGGAGTGGTGCTGCTGCTGCTGCTTCTTGGCCACAAGAAATCTGCCATTCTCAACCTGTTTCGGACCATGACCATAAACAATATATGAAAACACAGATGGAATTATGACTGCACAAGTCACATAAGGAACCCTATAAGGTGGTGTTTGAAGAATTGTCTCCCAATTTTGTTTAGTGTCCATTTTGGCACTCAGCGATATATCTCTATTTTCTCTGTCATGAACTGACTCGCTGGAGCAGAACTGATCTGAGCATTCTGTTCAGTGTCATCATATTTTCTTCTTCTTTATTGACAATCCATATGAATAACAGGAGAAACAAAATAACAATAGTCCAAACCTATAGCCCTTTATAATCACCTCTCCTTGTTTTCCTCTTGTACACATCCACCACATTGCTTGTGTCATAATTTCAATTCTTTCCCATAATTAGAGGTGGGCACGAACCAGAAAACCCATGGTTCAGGTTCATCTGGTTCAGGCCCACACTTGGTTCAGTTCAGCTTCATAAGACTTTTTAAGAAAAAAAAATTGTACGAACACGAACCGGTTCAGGGTATGGGTTATTACTGGCGGCAGCAGCAGCAGCAGCGGTGACGGCTCCTCAGAAGTGGTGGAGCCTGGCCCCTGCAGCAGGGGCTTTTTGAGGTGCTGGCATGGAGCCAGCACCTCTTTATTTACAGGCACCCACCGCACGGCCCCTGGGGCCAGGTGGGCGCTTCTATTTTTATTTATTTATTTATTTTCTTTATTTTAGAGCGCTTACCCAGCCACCCCTGGGCCCAGGTTGGCAATCCTTTATTTAATTTTATTTATTTATTTATTTATTTATTTATTTATTATTTTACTTCCGGGTTTCAGCCACGCTACAGCTGTAGTACAGCTGGCTTTTGTTTGTTTGTTTGTTTTTTCTTTAAGTGCTGACCTCTTAATTTTAGGGTACCAATCAGGCCACCCCTGGGGCCAGGTCGGCACTCCTTTTTAAAAATTATTTTTATTTGATTTTTATCTGATTTGGATTTTTTTTGTTTGTTTGTTTTAAACTTCTGGGGCTGTAGTGCAGGGCTGTTTGTTTGTTTGTTTGTTTGTTTGTTTGTTTGTTTGTTTGTTTGTTTGTTTGTTTGTTTGTTTGTTTGTTTGTTTGTTTGTTTGTTTGTTTGTTTGTTTGTTTGTTTGTTTAGGCACCGACCGTGCAGCCCATGGGGCCCAGTTGGTGCTTGTTTAGATAGATAGATAGATAGATAGATAGATAGATAGATAGATAGATAGATAGATAGATAGATA
>JAHTLZ010000195.1:323130-337068 GCA_023846285.1 Phrynocephalus versicolor
TGTGTGTGTGTGTGTGTGTGTGTGTGTGTGTGTGTGTGTGTGTGTGTGTGTGTGTGTGTGTGTGTTCAATTTTAGGGTGCCAACCGACCACCCCTGCGGCCGGGTCAGCGCTCCTTTTTAAAATTTTTATTAATTTAATTTTATTTTTATTGTTTTTGTTTTTACTGCCAACCACGTGGCCACACTACAGCTGTAGCGCAGCCGTTGGCTCCCACCCTACCCCACCCGGTTGCTGTCCCTGAAGCTAGGAAAACCGGAACTCCAGAGCAGCACCAGGTAGGAGACATCTCTGCCCCATTAATGAAACAAACCGAAATGAACCAATTTTTTCATGTTGTTTTGTTTTAAATTTACTCCTAGGTTCATTATTCATTTCGTTACGTAACGAAACCCATAATTCATTACATAAAGTTACATTTTTTGTGCAACTTAATAGATGGCAGACCAACACACTAGCCAGCCAATGTATACATTTCTTCCAGTGACAAAGGCATATTCATGGAGAGAAAGATGCGGCAATGGACTTCTAGCCTCACGCAAAAGAATCATGTGTGTAATGATAAGAAATGATTAGACAGGTTCATGGAGAACAAGGATATCTATGGCTATCATATGGATGCCTAAGGACAACCTCCGGGTTGAAGAGATAGGCAGGATATCTCTCAATGCCATTTGCTGGAAATCGTAAGCAGGTGAAGACAACTGCTTGGGAATACCCTGAAGCAAATGGCGAGCCACTGTGTGAGACAGAATGCTGGACTGGATGGGCTGTGGCCGGTTCCAGCAAAGCTGTTCTTACGTTCTTATGACAGCTGATCAAAATATGGCATTGCACCATTCGCTGACAAGATGCATGAAGCCTGACTATGGCATTGTGACCCACATCATTGTATTCAAATAAGGGATGTAAAGGAGACTGGGTGCACTCAATATTCTTGTCAGTCTCTATTTCAGAAGACATCTTGATGAAAACATCAAAACAGCCCTTGGGATGAGAGCAAAACAAGGAGGGCTCATTTAAATGACTGGTTAATGAAGTAGATTTTCTAAAGGGATCATTTTTCTTCTGTGTATAGAGATGGGTACGACTCAAAAAAATAATTTTTTGTTTTTCGTTTTTCATTAAGGGGTCCGTTTTGGTTCATTTTTGTTTTTTGGGTTTTGTGAGCATTTTTTGTTTTCGTTTTCATTACGAAATGAAACGAAAAAACAAAACAAAATGAAAAATTTTCGTTTTCGTTAGCATTCTTTTCATTGTGATGTGTCTGTCATAACGAAAATGAAAAAACACGGCAAAATTCTTCGTTTCATTTTCGTTTTCATTTTGTTTTCTGGAAATTTTTCATTTTCGTTTTTGTTGCGTAATGAAAATGAAAAACGAAAACAAAAACAAAAATGAAAATTTCGCTGAGTCGTGCCCATCTCTATCTGTGTATTATGTATGCTTTTAATCTTGCTCTTACAATAAAGCAAAAAGTGTTGAAGCACTCTCTGGACAGTTTAAATTTATTTATGCAAGCTACCCACAGACACCCATGAACTGGATTCTCATTTTACCAACCTCAGAAGGATGGAAGGATGGGTGAACCTTGAGCCTACTACCTGCGATTGAACCCCAAGTCATGAGCACAGTTATACCTGCAGTACAGGAGTTTAACCACTGTGTCACTAGGCTCTTTTGCACCACAAGGGTCTTATGAATTTTAAAATGTGTTTGTTTTATAAATATTATAATAGTCTCTTATATGGCGCTTAATTTTGTTTCTTTTAGTACTGCAATCTGCCTTGCATCCTTGAGGAGAAAAGAAAGAAAGAATGAAATCTATTTAATAAAAGAAAATCATTTTGAAATTCCCACCACCACCATCAAATACCACTGTATTCTTTATATTCTGTAACTTGCACAAACTGTAGCTCTGTATAAGAAATGGCTTCTTCTTTTGAGGACACACACACACACACACACACACACACACACACATTTTGCAACCCTTCAAACCCATGCAATGAAACAGGTTGTCACCATTTGTGCATTTTGCATAGTTGGTGTTTGTGGCGAAAAAGGTTAATACAAGTATGAATATTCATGACTCTGGTATGAATAGCCAATCACCAAGCAGGTGGGAGTGGCTAAGAATGTTATATATTGGAACGTAATGGGTGATGGACAGTTCAGTTGAGTGATGTTCAGTTTGTGTTAGAGCTAGAGGAGTTCAGTTAAGAGAGCTGAGAGACAATTAGTTTGTCAGTTGGACAGGCGGGACCTGCCACTGAAAAGGGTCTGGTTTAGAAAAGAAATATATTATTATAAGAATTCAAGTTTGCAGTACAATAACATCAGCTAAAGCTATCATAATACTGAGCATCTAATTGCAAACCAATGAATGTCTCATGTTTGTTTTAAAACTATATTACTTGAATCTGGTGGTGGCAGCGAGTGAAAAACCCAGTGTGTGAAAGGGGCACGTCACAGTGTTAAAATGTCATTTTGTCTTACAACATTATTTGTGCAGTCCATGTTAGTTTGTCCAGAAGCAGTTCTCATGGTTTGTGTTGCCGTTCTTTGTCTTCGCCAGGAAGGATGCTACAGGACATGCTCTACATCCCTTTTGCAAATTGAGCTTAGTCACAAAAGAAACGGCTCTGCTCACACATTCCTTCTTCTTAGGAAGGGGCCGATTTCATCAAAGGCCTGTATCGGCGATCCCATGGAGCATTTGGTTGTTATGGTAGTGTTTTGATTCAGAAGTATTTCATGTTCTTTAACAGCATGGACTGGAAGGAGACACATGAGGGAAATACCACTGAATTTGCACAGAGAGAAGAGTGTTAAACAAAGTACTGTATATTTCATGCAAATTGGACAGACTGCAATGAAATAATCCTCCCCGCTCGCTATTCCACTCCTGCAAACTATCTAAGATCTCTTAGAGAAGACTGTGAAGAGCTCCAGAAGGATATCTCCAAACTGGGGGAGTGGGCTGCCAAATGGCAAATGTGTTTCAATGTAGCAAAATGTAAGGTAATGCATACTGTGGCAAAAAAATCAAAACTTTATCTATCAACTCAGGGGCTCTGAGTTATTCGTGACGGATCAAGAAAGAGATCTTGGTGTGCCAGTGGACATCTCAATGAAGGTGTCTACCCAGTGTGTGGTAGTGGTGAAGAAGGCCAATTCCATGCTAGGGATTATCAAAAAGGGGATTGAAAACAAAACAGCCAACATTATAATCCCATTATACAAAATGATAGTAAGTCCGCACCGGGAGTATTGTGTACAATTCTGGTCTCCGCATCTCAAGAAAGACATCGTGGAACTGGAAAAGGTGCAAAAGAGAGCAACTAAAATGATTACTGGGGTGGGGGACCTCCCTTATGAGGAAAGGCTAAAACATTTGGGGCTCTTTAGTCTGGAAAAACGGCGCCTGAGGGGGGATATGATTGAGACGTACAAAATAATGCAGGGCATGAGTAAAGTGGATAGAGGGATGCTCTTCTCCCTCTCACAAAATACCAGAACTAGGGGAAATCCACACAAATTGAGGGCTGGGAGAGTGAGAACAGACAAAAGAAAATATTTGTTCACCCAGCGCATTGTTAGTCTGTGGAACTCCCTGCCACAGGATGTGGTGATGGCATCTGGCCTGGATGCCTTCAAAAGGAGATTGGACCGATTCCTGGAGGAAAAGTCCATCACAGGTTACAAACCATGATGGAGATGTGTAATCTCCAGGCTTAAAACTGGGTTATGTCAAGGACCAGATACAGAGAATTGGTATCAGAAGACAGATATCTAGTCTTGTGTACTCCCAGACACATTTGGTGGGGCCACTGTGAGATACAGGAAGCTGGACTCGATGGGCCTTTGGCCTGATCCAGTATGGCTCTTGTTATGTTCTGGTGTTCTTATGTTCTCTTAAAGGAGCTGGAGAACTCTTGAGCAGCAACTTAAAATGCCAGCAATCAAGTCATGAGATTCCACAGCCTCCTGACCACGAATGGCTGGAAATTTCCTGACACTTTGTTTCGAATTCAAATTGGCTTGCTTGCATTCCAGTTAAACTTTTACCATCGTTTGCAAAGACGTGGGAGAATGCAAGCAAGGCAGATAACCTATCCTTAACCTGGACAGGCCACATGTTGCATGTATGCTTGGCCTTTTGAAGTGATATAAGCTATCTGTGTGCAAAGTACACAATTACCATATCGGACAGGAGACACTTTGCTCTTGGACCTTTGAAACAATTTAAAATGAACCACGAAGAGGATTTTTTAAACCAAACCAACAGACTTTACTAACATCTGTAAAGTTCAGATATAGAAACGAAACTTACAGATTTAGCCATGGGTAATCTTGACATTCTATTCCTTCAAGTCTATTCATTTTTATCTGAATAGGGTACTGGTGTGAGTCCAACCATTTCCATGTTGTTTGGCTTCCCAGTTAATTCTGCAGCAACCAAACTGTTACGGAGTCTGTTGCGAAGTTCCTGTTCTCTGTTGTAAGATATCATCAAAAGACCTTTTAGGTCTTACTTCTCTAAAGAGGGACAAATTCTAACAATTATTTCAATTTGCTTTTATGGTTTCAATTAGGGTCCGTGACTGTATAATAAAAAAGGAAGAATGCTTAACACCTGATTCTTGTGAGAAAGGCATTTTTGAAACCTAAGGTAATGCTACCTGGTTATTCTCTGACCGTTTTATAGGTAACCAGAGAGGAGAGACGAGGCTTGGCCTTTGCTTAGAGCAAAAAGGATTTCAGGTGTCTTAATGTAATGCTGCCGCATGAATCACTCACTAAGTCTTTCTGCAGGTGCATGAACGCTTTCTTATCTTTTGGTTGCCATGCCAATGACGTCTCCATCTCAGCTGACGCCACTCGCTTTGTTTTATAAATGCAAGTGTATTGCTCTTTCCTCGTTCCTTCTGGACAAGTTCGAGCAGTGTGCCATTTTTATCCCAAGAGGGAAAGCTGCAAGAGACTTTCACAATGTTTTCGGCAGTGTCTCAGCCCTCCCTAAAAGGCGCGCTGGAATCGGTGCTCACTTGGACAGGCTCCAAAAGCAGCAGACCAGCTCCTGAACAAAAAGTCTGGCAGAACAACCAAGACATTTTCAGCATCGTCGTGACACCAGACCGCATCCCCAAATTCTGCATACCTTCTTTAGAGGTGGATCACGTAGCATCTGGATCTGAGGAGGTCGGAGAGACTCTTGGGAAGTCTGCAGGGAGCAAAACCTCTGGGAAAATGACCCCAAAACCTAGACCGGTCAGAAGTAAATCTGAGTTCTGCATACGAAAAGAAGGAGGTCTCAAAAGAGCATCTTGGTGCAGAAGGGAAACACTGTGTTTAACGGAAGATGACCTTTCGCTCAGATTTCTAGAAAGAGCAGGCGACCATTCGGATCCGGTAACGCGAGCTGCTTTGTCGCTGCCCCATCTCCCCAAAATCACCACCCCTTATGGATTCTTGACATTGGGAGAAAGTCCTAACATCCGAAGAAAAGAGTCGCTCTTTTTTGGCTGTGGATCTGCCGAGCTCAGAGTTCGCTTGCCGAGAAAGAAAGAGGCCACCTGCCTTTCACAACATCCAGACACCCATCTGACTGTCCATGGCCAGCTGAGTTGCCGAGAAATGTTGTCGGACAAAAGCTCTCATTTTGTGTCTGGAGGGAAACTCAGCAATCCACAGACTTTGTCTCCCTTACCTCGTGGCCTGACTTCTGAAAGGTGCACCAACAAGTGTGAGAAGAAACGATTTCAGCAGCTGATGAAGAGACATCTGGCCAGCATCAAGAGACTGAGCACTAACAGGCGGTCGGGGGACAGAGTAGTCATCCTGACTGAGAAATCTTTAAGCAGCACTGTCCCGTGACTCCTTCCAAGCGTTGGAGGTCCATCTGAGCACAAAATGTTCAGAACGTTGGAGGTGGCCCATGACTTGTCAAGTAAGGAGTTCCTTCAGAGGACAGAATAGATGTTTAACTTTGTAAGCATCACCTCCACAATCTTTTCAATATTGACAGGCAGGGGGAAGGCATGGTTCTGGACTTCCCTGGATATATTTAGGAGCCACTTTTCCCCGCTCCTTTTAATCAACGAACAAGCTCTTGAACTGCCACCCCTACCCCTCATAAAGCAACATTCTCAGAAGTTCGTCTGGAACTGGAACTGGTTTCTTTAATGGACTCACCAAAACCCTCTTCCAGCTAAGGATAAGTTTTCAAAAAGGGGAGGGCTTACATCCTCACTTATTTGACTGTATCGGGGTATTTTCCAAGTGGGTCTTAGCATGATGGTGTATTCAGTCATAAGATCTGCCTTGCATTGAGTCTAGCCTTTGGCCCACTCAGTTCAGTATTTTTTTTTAAACAGCTTGGATTGGCAGTAGCTCTTGGGACTTTCAACTAGGGCATCTCTTAGGCCTTGCCTGGAATCTGGGACTGTTTGCCTGCAAATTCGGTGTTATATGATGATCAATTAAGTTGAGTGATAGTAAAAGTATAGCAGCAAAATCTGACCTTCGCCTTTGAAAACTTAACACAAGCACACAAACCATAGGAATGAGGTGAGCTAGCTATCTAAAAAGTGTTAATATATTTAAAGTGTGTGCCCATCACCTGGACAGTGTCCTATAACGGTGAGTTTTCATCTGTTCAAGTTAGCATACCAATGGTAACTATTTCTGGGGCAGGTTCAGGGCTGGATGTCAATCTATTACCTTCCCAGGGTTTTCCACGTAGAGAACACTCAGACATAGGTCCCCCTCCCTTCTTTTAGGGGTGTCCTGGGATGGTGCAGCTTGCCCAAAGCCACACAGGCTGGCTCTTTGCACAGAGAGAGAATTGAACTCCTGAGGTTTTCCAGCTGAGTCAGTTATCCAGCCAGCCAACTTAGGGCTGGAAGGAGGTGAGAAATGAATATGTTAAATAACACCATCAGCTTCTGAGTGCCAAAACCTTAAACAATATGGTTTAAGGTTTTTCATGTCATTGTGTTTGGGGTGGAATTGAAATCAAGTAACTTTTGCTTGTTTAAACAGTGCCTATTGGTTTTACTGATGTGCTTAGGAACCAAAAAAAATGGTCTAGGTCAATATGAATGATCTCAACATGATCAAGGGTCATTTTCAGATCTACCAGAAGCCCGAGTGACATATTATCGGGGGGGGGGGATGACAGCTGAGCCAGTAGTTATGTGGTGTGCAAGAGGCTATATTGAGGTTTTGCTAACTAAAAACTGGTGTTTACTGGAAAAATGTGGTGTGTGTGTGTTTTTTCCCCACATTAAAAAACAAAACAAAACCATGCCACCCTCAAGTAGCAAAAACCATAATGTATACAAAATATAGAGTTGGTGGTATGGGCACGGTTAAATCATGGCCAAAAAATAATAATTCTGCAAACAGGTAAAGACGTTTCACTTTGGGCAAGCCTTCCCTTAACGTGACAGGATATTTTTTGCTCATTTTTAATATTTTTAGGAATATTGTTATCCAATATTTTAAATGTAATGTTTATTTGCAATGGTTTTAAATGCCTTTAAGTTTTATGTCATCTATCTTATGTTTTATATTTGTAAGACCAGCATAAGGCCTATGGTGCTCATGGAAGAGGTATAGAAATCCAATAAATAAATAAATAAATAAATAAATAAAATATTTAATTCTCTTTTAAACATTTGCATAACTTCCTGTTTTGAGCTTTTAAATATTGTCTTTTTAATGATATAAGCAGACTTGGGTCCTTTTTGGGGAAGAAAGATGAGGTAAAAATATTTTAGGCAATAAATGAATTGATTCCTTTTTATACGCCTAGAGCAGGGGTGTCCAAACTTTTTTGCAAGGAGGGCCAGATTTGGTGAGGTGAAAATGTGTGGGGGCCGAATATTCAGCCACATTTGTCCCCTGGACCAGACTTTGGACAAGCCTCTAGGAGGCAGGGAGGATGCTGCAGCAATGGGCCCAGGGGGCGGGTAGGCTGGGCAGGTGGCTGGGGGGGGTGGGCAGAGGCAGGAAGGGCAGGCAGACTATAAAACTGCAAGCTGATGTCTCCATCTGGTATGGGAAGGGGCCAGCTGGTGGGGATGCGCGAGTCTGAGTCAGTGGGAAGAAGAGGCTGTGGGCCACTCAGAATTTGAAAATGGGCCACATTTGGCCCCCGGGCCTGACTTTGGACATGCCTGCCCTAGAGACTTTATGGACATCTGCAAACTATTTGTGAGAGGGTTTTTTTGGGGGGGGGGAGGAGTCTGTGATACTGACCAGCCAAAAGAATAAGAAAGAGAAAGAATAGCCATCAGGATTATCTGCTGCCCACCTCTAGGCTAGTTAGATTATGACATTGACTGCTTTTTATTTCATTCGTCTCTCCAAAGCAGGGTGGTTGGTCAATGATTCAAAAATGAAAATAAAAAACAACTACTTGAAGCAAAGTCTCATTTCCACAACCCCTTTTAAAAAAAAAAAAAAACACCTCTGAGGAGGAATCTGTGTGTTAAGATTGTGGTAAAACACCCATAAAACCAAACACATGTCCACACGTGCATGGTGCACACAATATATTCACACACCACTATAAACTACATGATATTAAGCAGGCAATGCTCATCATCATTGATAATACATTTGGAAAAGGAAGATGATGGGAAATTGTTGTTGTTGTTATTGCTGCTGCTGCTGCTGCTGCTGCTGTTAAAATGTTTTCCTCAGGTTACTCCTTTAAAAAGACCCAAGCTGGCTTACATCCTTAAAAGACAATATTTGAAGTTAAAAACATAAATTGTACAAATAATGAAAAAGATCAAGCAAACACACGGTAAACAAAAGCAACACCAAAAACACATTCAAAGCAGCAACACACAAGAATCCATTAAACAACAATCTCAGTAAAGAAATTCCCATTTTAATAGAAGGATCTTTGCCTGCTTGTGTGGAAGGACAGTAAAGATGGGGCCAGGGTGGGCTCCAGTGGGGAGGAGTTCCAAAGTCTCGAGGCAGCCACGGAGAAGGGCCTCTCCCATGTTCCCACTGAGCACACTTATGAACATGTTGGGACCAAGAGAAATGCCTCTCTTGATTAGAGATGGGCACGAAACGAGCAATTTTTCGTTTTTGTTTTCATTTTTTCATTTTGTTACGTAATGAAACAAAAAATGAATTTTGTCTCCAAAATGAAACGAAACAAAACGAAACACCAGAAATTTTGTCGTGCGTTTCATTTTCGTTGTGGCAAATACATTGAACTGTAATGAATGCTAACGAAACAGCACTTTTTCGTTTTCGTTTTCGTTTTTCTTTTTGTTACGTAACGAAACGAAAATGATTTTTTTTGCAAAAATTCACAAAAAATGAAAATGAACAGAAACGGACACCCTAAATGACAAACGACAAATGAAACACTTTTTTTTTTAGTCGTGCCCATCTCTACTCTTGATGATCTTCACACCTGAGCAGGCTCACAGAGGGAGGTCTTTTTGAGAGCTTGGACCCAAGCTGTGTAGAGGGCTTTATAGATTAGAACCAGCACTTTGAATTGTGCCAGGAAACCGACCAGCAGCCAGTGGGAGCCAATTACACCTAGCGGAAGCATATCAGTCCCTTGGCATCGAGCCAGCTTTCCAGTGCTTCTAAAGATAAGATTTCTTGAACGGGAGAGTCACATTTATGCTTGGCAGGAGAACCAACAGACACTTCTTCAGAGCACAGGGACACACACTATGCACTAGCAGCCACTCATTCAAATGGTGGGGTGTGGGCTGTGAAAGGCAATCACGTGTCAACATGACATCCAGAAGCAGGAGATTTGGGGTAGGGTGGGGTCGCCAATAGTTGTTTCTACCCAATTTCTCTAGTTTGCACCCACCCCATTTTAAAAGACATGCTTCAGGGACCCTGAAGGTCTTATTTGGCCATCATACCTAGTAGCCATTGATAGCCTAAGCCTGTATAATGTGGGCCTGATCTGCATTAAACACTTCTACATCCAGAACCATCGCCACACATTGCACAGTTTAACTTTGCAGATTGGAAAGAAATATGTTTTTCACCACTTTTCCAATTCTAGTTGCTCCCTGTGTAGACAACCCCCACCACCACCCTGTGGCTCCTAGACCTTTGAGGATGGGGTTGGAGAAACATGAGTAGATAAAACATGTGGGGCATTAGGAACTTATGGCCCCTTATGTAATAACAACTGAACAGGGCTCATAAAACCTACATATACTTCATGAAGATATTTAAGCTCTCTCTATATCGAGCGTGGCTCTTCTTATGTTCTTATGTTCTTATGTATTTTGTATGTCTCAGTCATATCCCCACCCTCAGGCGCCTCTCTGTATATATCAAAGTGTTCACGAAACAGAACGGATAGACATCTTTCCCATCACTTCTCCATCTGTTAGAAAAAGTTAAGCCTTTTTAATTGAAACACCGGCCAGTTGGCCCATGGGCTGGCTCAGTGCTCTTTAGTTTTCTTAATTTTTTTCTTTATTTATTGAAGCCCCGTACAACTGGCCTGCGGGCTGGATCAGCCCTTTTTAATTTTTATTTTTTTTATTTTTATGGAAGCACCAGCGAGCTGGCCCACAGGCTGGGTCAGTGCTTTAAGTTTTTTAATTATTTATTTAAGAACATAAGAACATAGGAAGAGCCATGCTGAATCAGGCCAAAGGCCTGTCTAGTCCAGCTTCCTGTATCACACAGTGGCCCCACCAGATGCATCTGGAAGCACACAAGACTAGATATCTGCCTCCTGATACCACTCCCCTGCATCTGGACCTTGAAATACCCTGGTTTAAAGCCTGGAGATGACACATCTCCATCATGGTTTGTAACCTGTGATGGACATTTCCTCCAGGAATCTATCCAATCCCGTTTTGAAGGCATCCAGGACAGGTGCCATCACCACATCCTGTGGCAGGGAGTTCCACAGACTAACAATTCGCTGGGTGAAAAAATATTTTCTTTTGTCTCAATTTGAGTGTATGACCTCTAGTTCTGATATTTTGTGAGAGACAAGCACACGGTGACCACCCAGCCAAGGGGGGAGGAGCCTTTGACTACTTCCTGTGCTTACAGTGACTGAATGGGTGGAGTTTTACCTTTAAATGCCTGCTCTCATCAGCTTCCAATTTCTTTCCTTGCAGAGCAGCAGCAGAGAGAGGTTGCACTCAATGGATCTAAAAAGTAACTATGCCATTACTACTTCCATTGCTTGTTCTAAAAAATGCACCTAGTTAGAAATTGCTATGTCAGTAACAACTATCAATGACCAAGCTGTGCTTTAGAACACTGAGACAAAGTTGTCCTCATCACCCTTCTCATTAGGACACTTTACTCTCCCACGAGAGAAAGCTTTGCACCATCTGGGAAAAGGCTTTCTGAGCAATGTGGGATTTCCCCACCACATGATTTAAAGCATCTCAAGACTGTGGAGAGACAGCGTAGTGCAATACTTAGGGTCAGACCCAGGCTGAAATGACTGCACTCCCCTCAGGTTCAATTGATGATGTTCTCATCTGTTGTACTCATGTATTTATTTATTTTATTTATTTATATTCAGATTTATATACCGCCCTATTTCCCACAAAGAGGACTCAGGGCCGTTTACAACAATAAAAAGACACAGCAAATAAGATCAACAAACAGCTAAAACTATAGAATCCAAGAGTCAATTGGCAGGTTTAAAATAAAGGAAAAGGGAAAAAATGACAACAAAAACTGGGTCCCTAGACGTCGCCGAAGGCGTCCCGAAAGAGGAAGGTCTTAAGATTTTTCTTGAACGCCGCCAGCGAGGGAGCGGGCCGTAATTCGCTGGGGAGCTTGTTCCAGATGGTAGGTGCCACTACCGAGAAGGCCCGGGCACAAGTACTCGCTTTACGGGCCTCCCTCGGAGTGACAGACCGCAGCGAGAGGGCCACCGAGGAACGGGTGGGTCGGGCCAGATCTAGTTGTCGGGGGAGACGCTCCACCAAATAAGCAGGGGCCAAGCCATGGAGGGTTTTGTAAACCAAAACCAACACCTTGAACCTTATTCGGGAGGCAACGGGTAACCAGTGCAGGGGGGCCAGGATAGGGGAGGCGCGGTCATAACGGCGCGCACCCACCACCAGCCTGGCCGCTGCATTCTGGACCCGTTGCAGTCGCCGAACAAGGCTCAAGGGAAGCCCCATGTAGAGAGCGTTGCAATAATCCAGCCTCGAGATGACCAGCGCCTGTACCACAGTCCTCAAGGAGCTCTCATCGAGGTACGGGCGAATCTGGGCGATAAGCCTTAGATGGTAAAAGGCCGACCTGACCACGGCTGACACCTGAGATTCCAGGGTCAGGTCCGGGTCCAGGACGACGCCCAGATTTCTCACTCTTTGAGCCAGCTGGAGGGCAGACCCGCCCAGACTGGGAAGAGGGCCACAGTACCCCTCCGAGGAGCCCCCGAAGAACATAACCTCGGTCTTGCCAGGGTTGAGCTTGAGTCTGTGAGTCCTGGTCCAGTCCAGAACCTCAGCCAGGCAACGATCAAGGGTCCGAACGGCCTCCACTGCACAGGTGGAAAAGGAGAGATAGAGCTGTGTGTCATCAGCATACTGATGACAGCAGACTCCATAACTCCGGATGATCTCAGCCAGCGGCTTCATATAGATGTTAAAGAGCATTGGGGAGAGTGACGACCCCTGAGGCACCCCACAAGAGAGTGTCCAGGGAGCCGACAGCTCACCTCCCAAGCTCACTCGCTGGGTGCGGCCCTCAAGGAAGGACCGGAGCCAGCACAAGGCCTGGCCCCCAATCCCAACCTCCGAGAGCCGCTCCAGCAGGATACCGTGGTCGACGGTATCAAAAGCCGCTGTCAGGTCAAGAAGGACCAGCAGGGTAGAGCAACCCCTGTCGGCCCTCCTCAACAGATCATCGTGCAGCGCGACCAGGGCCGTCTCAGTCCCATGACGCGGCCTGAACCCGGACTGGAAGGGATCCAGGACATGGTTCTCCTCCAGGAACGACTGGAGACGCAGGGCAGCGACTCGCTCAATCACCTTGCCCAAAAAGGGAACATTGGCTATGGGACGATAGTTGGCCAAATCGTCCACAGCCAAGCCGGGCCTTTTAATAATGGGCTTCACCACCGTCTTCTTCAGAAGACTGGGAAAAATCCCGTCTCTGAAGGAGGCTGAGGCGATCAGTGAAGCCCATTTCGGCATGCTCCCCCCTGCGGTCTTGATCAACCAGGAAGGGCAAGGGTCGAACGGAGAAGCCGCGGGCCTGCAGTGTCCCAGCGCCCTGGAGGCATCCACAGGTGTAACAGGCCCAAACTCCACCAACCGGGGTGACCGAGGCGGCCCGACACTGGCCATGGCGAGTCCCGGATCAGCGCAACCGGCGTCCAGCTCGGAACGGATGGCCTCTATCTTGGTTTTAAAATAGGCTGCAAAAGACTCACTAGTGAAATCACTAGGAGGAGGCCCTGGCGGACCGGGATTGGTGAGGTCTCGGACCACCCTGAACAATTCCGCTTGGCGATTCGAGGCCTCACCAATTCTCAGGGCGGCAGCAGATCTCCTAGCCGCCCTTATCGCATGGGAATAGCGACCGGTCGACGCCTTCACCGCAGCCAAATTCTGAGCCATCCGAGCATTCCACCATCTGCTCTCTAGCCTTCTCCGCTCTTGCTTCATCGCCCGCAGCTCCTCGGTAAACCAAGGAGACGGGCAGGCTCGGCATCGGATCAGGCGCTTGGGGGCGATCCGGTCGACTACCCCAGTCACCTCCTCAAACCACCGTTTGACTAGGGAGTCAGCCGGATCGTCATCCAAACTGTCTGGAATATCCCCGAGGGCCTCCGAGAACCGCTCAGGGTTCAGGAGCCCCCGGGGACGGGCCCAGATGTATGTATGTATGTATGTATGTATGTATGTATGTATGTATGTATGTATGTATGTATGTAT
>JAHTLZ010000195.1:348185-364056 GCA_023846285.1 Phrynocephalus versicolor
ACACACACACACACACACACACACACACACACACACACACACACACAAGGCCTTTTGAGAGGGAAAGAAGGGGAAGAAACATTGCTAAAACTTGTAGAAGCACCTAGGAATGACATCCTTCAGCATCATACTAAAGTCCTTTGGAATTTCTTGTATTGACTTTTTAAAACCTTTTCGTAACATTACAAGGCAGATGATGGTGCAATCTTTCTGTTACTTCCGTCTTCATTACCCTGAAATTTCCCTCATAGCCCACAGTTCAAAACCTGAAAAACTGCCTGTACAAGATCTTACCTTGTGTCAACTTCACCAAAATTTAATGGAAATGGGGAAAGCAACAGCAGAGATGATTTCACAAGACAAGACATTCTCAACCATCTCATGTGGGGGGTGGCACAAAAGTCCTGATTCTCACCCATGACAATTTCTCTACACATTTATTCTTTCCTTTCTTTTCTTGAAATTCTTTTTCAGAATTTCCTTTCTGGAAAATTGAAGGAGAATCCTCCAAGTTCTCATAGGAGAAATTTCAGCACAGTATTCAAAAAATGTTTTGGATTGACCTTGCAAAAGGAAGGACTTTTCTAGCAATACCTTTTATCTCTGCAGGATACAGCTTCCAAATGGGTTTTAAATGTAGAAATACAGAAAACTTTTAAAAGCCTGAAATGATTAGAAAACCCATTTTCCCCCTCCACTCTAGGTTCTTCCCTCTACTGTGTCTCTTCTCCCCTTCTCCAATCTTTTTCTTTCTTTCTGGATTTCCTCTCCCTCTGGAAAGGCTTCTTCAGCCTTTTTCTCTGAAGTTAAGCAACCTCTGCTTTCTCCAATCTTGAAACAGAATGAAGAGTTTGAATTTCCCAATGATGGAACCACCCTCTAGATCAGTGATGGCGAACCTTTTAGAGACCGAGTGCCACCTAGTGACTGAAGATGGTAAAGCAGCCTACAGATAGATTTTAATTAACAAAAACAAACGAATTGTATTTTTAGAAACCAAATAGCCGTAATAGCCACACCCATACACTAGCAAAATAATATCTGGCATCTGGGTTTCATGGTCTTAGAGATGTGGAAGTAAAGGACTTACACAAGAACAAGTATTCCTGTTTATTTTTATAAACAGTATCTATTACAGAAAAAGGAAACTGTTGGTAGCAAGCAGGTCTAAATTAGAACTGCCCTTCTGCTTAATCCAGAATGCCTTTCAGATATATTTTCCAATGTGGTACAATAAGCCATTTGAGCAGCGGTAGGAAAAATTCAGGTCATGGACTCCATGTGGCTCCCCAGGAGAATTTTGTTAGTGGAAAGGGAAGGGTCTCCAACGACCCCAATCAAAAAAGAACATTACAGAAAATGATGATTTCTTTCTAATTGGGAGCCTCCAAGGATAGCAATTATTAAAGAATAAATATTTGAAGGGTTCCTTCTTATGAGGAAAGGCTAAAACATTTGGGGCTCTTTAGTCTGGAAAAAAGGTGCCCGAGGGGGGGATATGATTGAGACATACAAAATAATGCAGGGCATGAGTAAGGTGGATAGAGGGAATATCTTCTCCCTCCCACAAAATACCAGAACTAGGAGACATCCACTCAAATTGAGGGCTGGGAGAGTCAGAACAGACAAAAGAAAATATTTTTTTCTCCCAGCACGTTGTTAGTCTGTGGAACTCCCTGCCACAGGATGCGGTGATGGCATCTGGCCTGGGTGCCTTCAAAAGGGGATTGGACAGATTCCTGGAGGAAACGTCCATCACAGGTTACAAACCATGACGGAGATGTGTAATCTCCAGGCTTAAAAGCAGGGTACTTCAAGGACCAGATGCAGGGGAGTGGTATCAGGAGACAGATATCTAGTCTCGTGCTCTCCCAGACACATCTGGTGGGGCCACTGTGAGATACAGGAAGCTGGACTAGATGGGCTGTTGGCTTGATCCAGCATGGCTCTTCTGTTCTTGTGTTCTTATGCTACCAAAATCTTCCTCTATTTCTTAAAAAAATCAGAAATGACCTTTTTGTGCAGGTCTTGGAGAGGGTTTTGGACATAAATGCCACCCCTTTCCCCATCGCCCCCCGTTTTTCCACCTCTGCATTAGACTGGACCCTTGCTTGTTTTAGCTTAGCAAATTAAAAAGCTGTGTTAGCAGAAAATGCAGGCAAATCTGTGTTTACTTTATGTGTTATGAACATTGTTGCTGTTTCAGAGCAAAAAACAAAACTGATTCTGAGAGAATATCTTTGGCAGCCTGTCTTTAAATCCACTTGACCTGCTTAGATCTAAATCACCACATCCTATTTAAAAAAAAATCAGATGCCCGAGTTCTCCTGCAAGGAATGATTAAGTCTCTGCTTCATTACTACAACTTTCGCCCAAGCAATAATAAAAATTGCACACTTCACTAATCAACCTGCTAATGGGCAATGTATGCCGTGATACAACAGTCCATGAAATGGACAGAACTAAATTTATCTAACCCTCTGTGAGCTCATCAGTAAAAGAATTACTATCACAGAGTATTAAAACAGTACATATAAATCTTGGTTATGTTCTTGTCTATTAAAAACATTCAATTAGTTTGCAGAAGTCATTTGCTTCATCATAGTACCAATGCTAAAACCTGTGATTTATCACTAATCTTTCATTTCAGTTCATTTGGGCCTAATAAGAGATGTTGTAACACAAATACGCCCCTAAATAGAGAAAATAATTGGGTGATGGGAAATTTGTACTGATAGTCATGTACTGTGTGTGGAAATTGGTATGCACTGAGCCTCATCTGAGTGCCTGAATATCGGCATCCTTAATGTACCAAAGTGAGCTTTCAACATAGCAAGGAAAATAGCCTATGGGGAGCACCTCTTTGTAACATGGGTTAAACATTTTCTTTTTAAAGAAAAAGAGTGTAGTGGCTCAGTGAGCTAGAGTGCTGAAATATCGGCTGCAGAGTTGGCATCTTGGCATTTTGATTCCTCGGTGCCATGCAGCAGAGCGAGCTCCCACTGTTAACCCCAGCTCCTGCTAACCTAGCAGTTTAAAAGCATGTAAATGCAAGTAGATAAATAGGTGCTACTGTTTAAAAAATGCAGGGAGGTAAACAGTGTTCTGTGCGCAGAAATGTGTTCGGCCATGCCTGCCACATGGCCATGGACTTGCACAACACTAGTTCTTTGGCCTGGAAACGGAGATGAGCACTCCCCATAGAGTCTGACACGACTAGCACGCAAGTGCAGGGGGAACCTTTAACTTTTTTTCCCTCCAGCTGTGGAGACAGAAACTCAAGGAAGCAATAATAAATTCCTTTCCCATGGAAGTTTCAAGAGAGGCCCGAAAGATGGTTTGAGAATAGAACTCAAAGGGGACAATGCATTGGTTTTTTTGTTTAAATGTTGGCAGAACATGGAAGACTAACTTTTTCAGTTTCTGGCTTTCTTCCAAACATACACAATTTTCTGTTTTGGTGGTCTTCTTCTACAACAACAACAACAACAACAACAACAACAACAACAACAACAACAACAACAACAACAACAACAGTCATAGAATCATAGAACAGTGAAGCTGGAAGGGCCCTACAATGCCATCAAGTCCAAACCCCTGCTCTATAAAGGAGTGCACATGCAAAAATATGTCTGTCTGTCTATGTTTCCAAGGATATGTGCCAGGTGGTTGTTCAAATTTCTCTTGAATGCCTCCAGGGTTGGAGCACTCCCCACCCCTTGAGGGAATAGGTCCCGTTACCATACTACTCTAACATTTAGGAAGGTTTCCCCCCCAGATATTCAGCTGAAAGCTGGGTTCTCTTAACTTGAGCCCACTGTTGCACCTCCTGCACTTTGGGATGGACAAGAACAGATTCTGCTGCCCTTGAAGATCATTAACCTAATTAGAGATGTGAAAATTCTCTGGGTTTTTATGATCATTTTCATTGCCTTCCTCACATTCTCACCAGTATTCTTGCCCTCTGCAAATTCTGTGCCCATAATCAATCAATATTCGACCAGCGTAACCCATGAAATCACTTATTGAATGGTCAGCACTTAAATTTATTTATTTATTTATTTATTTATTTATTTATTTATTTATTTATGCAACATATATGCCACCCAATACCCAAAGGTCTCTGGGCGGCTTACAGTCAAAGCAATTAAAGCAATTAAAATGTTAAAATACCAATATATAATTAAAATTATTGTGTTGTTCATTTTTAGCTCTTTATTTGGTTTGTCATGATGGGGGGGGCTTAGCTTGGGTTGGGGTTTTTTTTGTTTTGTTTTTTGCTATTTGTTGTAAACTTTCCAGAGTTCCTGTGGGAAAATTGGGCTGTTAACAAGTACAAATATAAATAAATAAATAAATAAATAAATAAATAAATAAATAAATACACTAAGAACCTTCAAATACAAATACAATACAGTAATAATTGCCATCAGATATCTGGATAGCTCAATGGTTTATGTCAGGGCTGTTCAACTTTGAACAGGCCGAGGTCTACTTTTTCCGGCCCAAAGTGCCTGAGGGCTACTACACTAAAACCTCTACTTACGAATTTGATCTGTTCCGAGCACATGCTCATAAGTAAAAACCCTTGTAAGTAGAGCAGTGATTTCCCATAGGAATGCATTGAAAACCAATTAATCTGTTCTGGAGGGAATAGCTTTCAATGTGCCATGGCCCTTGAACTGCCCCGCTCAGCTGAGACAGTGGGCTGGCAGACCCAGAACTTTGCTGGGGCAGTGATGGTCCTTGGGATGGGGGAGGAAGAGGTGGACAACGTATCCCTTCATTTTTTTAAATTGATGGCTGGCGGGCTACTTTTGAACTCTTCACGGGCTACCAGTAGCCCGCGGTCTACCTGTTGTGCAGGCCTGGTTTAGGTCTTAGGCAAAGGTTGGGAGTTTAATTCCCTCCTGTGTTTCTTGGACAGGGCTTGAACTTAGTGAGCTATGGGGTCCCTTCCAGTTCTGCACTACCAAGATTACTGAGTAAATATTGTTGATTAAACTGGTCTGCTTCAAACCAGTATTATCAACTGGATTCAAGCTCATGTGAATGTATGTGAAGGGGATTATTTCCATTCCACATTGAAATGTCTACACATTTTGTTCTACTGTGTTTTTTTCCCCTATATGGATTTCAGATTTGTTTTTATCAATGCATCCATTTACTAAAATATGCCCATGGTCATTTTTCAAAGACTTGCAATTTTACTTGTGTGCATTTACCTGCCTAAAATTGAAAAGAAAAAGAAAATATGCCTGACACAAATAATTTCTTCCCAGAGATGGCAAACTGAAAGGTGTACATGTTTTATTAATAACCACGCAGACTGCCAACTGAATATGCTTGTAAGAATTTGTTGTTAAATCCTATTTTGTTGCAATCATGAGCCTCAATCAGATAGCAGGGAATACACGGCACAGATTTCCTACCAGATCTATTCTCTCCATCCTCTTTGTTCACTCAGGCCACTCAGGTGGTCCCACCCAGCTATGAGGAAAAAATGGATTGCATTCAAAGACTGCAACAGTTAATTGTCTCAAAATCATTCCAGCCAATATGATAAGTGACCATCCTGGCTGGGCTGGCCTGTATTTCATTAACCATCTGTAGTACCATCATATGAAAAGTCTCTCTCTCTCTCTCTCTCTCTCTATCTATCTATCTATCTATTAATTACAGGTGGGCACGAAAGAGAAAACCCATGGTTTGGGTTCGTCTGTTTTGGGTCCACCCTTGGTTCAGCTCGGTTCAGGTTCATATAAATTAAAAAAAACATTCGTACAAACCTGAACCGAGCTGAACCGGTTCAGGTCTGACTTACCGGACTGCAGCGGTGGCAGTGGCAGGGGTGGCGGCGGGGGGGGCAGGGGGTGCTATCCTGGCACCAGCGGTAAGGGCTTTTTGAGACACTGGCTTGGGGCTGGCACCCCGTTGTTTTTTTCCTTCAAGCGCTATCTGCGCGACGCCAGGGGCCGGGTCAGTGCTGGTTATATATTATATATTTTTGTAGTTCCCACAACTAATCTGGTCACCAAGTGTAGTTTGTTTTGCCCTGTCCTTCCCAGAATAATCAGTAGAAAAGGTGCATATGCTTCAATCTTAATAAAGCATACCCCTGAAATTGATTCGGCACTCCTTTCAGAGCTCCTTTCAGGTCACGCCATGCTGTAGATTGGATCCATCTCTCCATAACATGGGACTCACCAGCCTACATCTGAACATAGAGTCTCCTGATCGTAGCCATTGATCATGAAGTTGAACCCCTACAGTTCGTGGCAATAGGCCACAGAATAGTGCATTTCTTGAACTTGTTTAATCTATTTTAAAAGCCATCTATAAGACAGGTGCTGTTGATGCACCTTGTAGCTATGGATTCCATACAGTAATGGTTCCCAACCTTCTGTCCCCAGATGTTCTTGGACTGCAACTCCCAGAAGACTTCACCACTCACTGTGCTGGCCAGGATTTCTGGTTGTCTATAACCAAGATGGGTGTGCTTCTTTGGTCACACAGTAGGACCCCATTATCCACTGGGGATTGGTTCCAGGCCTTCCCCTGGATAATGAAAACTGTGGATAAGAGGACACCAAAAAAATCCAAAACTCCTGTTTTGTGACAGTAGCTTGCTTTATGGCTGCTGTTTGTGACAGTAGCTTGCTTTGCAGCTGCTTAATTATTTATTTCCTCTGCCAACCATGGATGCTAAGTGCATATTCTATATCACCACTCCAAGAAGCTAAGCCTTTACAGCCCAGTTCCATTTAATCGATAGATTCTGCATAATAAAATGCATGGACTCTTGACCACCTAGCTCTTACCCCACAAAAGGCAGGAACACCTTCTCTGGCCTCCACCTTTCTACACAGCCTTTGTGAGGAAAGTAGCTTCCGAGCAGTAAAAGGCTACAGAACCTCAGTGGAGGCAGAACAGTAGGTCTAAAGTCAGAACTAGAGATGGGCACGACTTAGCGAAATTTCCGTTTCCATTTCCGTTTTTCGTTTTCATTACGCAACGAACCGAAAAATGAAAATTGGCCCCAAAATGGAACGAAAATGGAAACGAAATGACTAATTTTGAGCCAATTTTCGTTTTTCGTTACAGCAAAAGCATTTAATGGCACTAAATGGGGGAAAACGAAAAATTTTTCGTTTTCATTTTCGTTTTTCGTTTTCGTTACAAAACGAAAACGAAAATGAAAATTTTTGAAAATTAGCTCACGAAAACGGAAACTAGCCGAAACGGAGCCCTAAACGGAAAACGAAAAACCATTTTTCCTGAGTCGTGCCCATCTCTAGTCAGAACTTACCTTACCTCAAAGCACACTGGGCCCTGTGTCATCTTAAAATTGGGATACGGAGTAAAAGAGCAACCTGACCACAACAAAATCGAGATTCAGTATAGGCAATAGTTAAGGTTAAAAGTTTCAACTAAAGGCTGAATGGATTGATTCATGAAATTTCTGTCAATGTGGGAATGGAAGAAAATGTGTCCTCATTTCTAGCTTCTGTGGTAGTATCCTTAAAGAGGCTAATAAATCAATTTTTATCACTTTTCATTTTTAATGCACCTTTATATTTTAATAAGTATAGCACTGTATAAGCTTAGTCTCAGCCATTGAGAAGCCTCTTTTAGGCCCTTTGCATGGCCATGGAATACAAGTGGTGGAGTTGGAGGCCCAACTGGTTTTAAAATTCAGAAATATGTGGCTATACATACCATTCCACATGAAGCATCTGGGCAATGAAGGTACTTTTTAATTAAGAAGCTGCATTTTTTTAAAAAAAAATATTTAGCTAATTTCCTAATTAAATCTGACATGCAGCCATAAATTTGGGTTTCCAGCCAATTGCTTGCTAGTGTCATTCTCTCATGTTGGAGTGTAACACATATTTTTTTAATAGCCAATTAGCCTCTTCCTCCTGAACTGGAATGTTGTTGTTCTGTTGAATGGCTAATTCAATAAACCTGTCAGCATTGAGCATACTGGGTTTTAACAGCAAGAAAAACACTGTTATACTGATACTACAGCTGAGGACTGTGATTTCTTGGGAAGGTGATGAATGGCCCAAGCAAAAAAGAGAGAAATTTTTAAGAAGGAGTTGGGAAAGCCTGTGTCTCCATCTGAGCATCTCTGTATCCTTCAAGTAAAAGGCCATTTGTCATATGGTACAAATCTGGTACTATTGGTTTAGGGCTAGGATTATCCACGGGCAATGGAATTAATCTACTGAACTGTATTAAAAATCATTCCTTTTTCCCAGCAAAATCTAGTTTCATGGGGAGGCCAAGAGGTTCCAATGGGCAAGATGTCTGCCTGCACTCATCTAGCTGAAAATGCTTTTCTTACAGTTTAAAACTATTTGTTCAAGCCCTGTCTTCTGGAGTACTGACTAATAAACTTGTTCTAATTCCCTTCTGACAGCCCCTCAAATACCTGAAGATGGCAATGAGGCCAGCTATGATGGTTACTTCACGTCCTTCTTTTTTCTGTGACTAGTTTTGTACCATGACAGCGTTGATCGCGATCACATGGTTTTGTCCCTGTTTCAGTGTTCCCAAGGTCGTGATAACTTGTCTTGTGACAAGTGTTACCTCACAGTCTTGTACCGTGACAAACACTGAATTTGTCTAGCTTCCTTTTTTCCTTTTGGGGGAGGGGATTAAAAATTCTTTTTCAATATTTCGCTTCTGAAAAGTAAAAAAAGAAGGACACGGTTTTCTGAGAGAAATGAATGTTTTGTTGCGTGACAGTCATTACTACATGGTGTCTTGTCTCGGAACAGAAAGCAGGAACAAAGCGTGACAAGGCAAAACACTACCCCAGCACCAGGTACAGTATTGTCACACTTAGCACCTGTTCCGGGGGCATGGTCGAGACAAATTTCAGTAGTTGTGGGACACTAACAGAGACAAAACGGCTGTGAAGTAACCGCCAAAGGATCTTCCGTTCTCTTGGCTAAACACACCCAGCTGCTTCAACTGTCATCACAGAGTCTTGTTTTGAAACCCTTTTACCACCATCTCAAGTAAGAGTCCTCTGGGCATGTTCCAGCTTGTCAGCATCCTTCTTAAACGTGGTGCCAGGAACACAGTCTTCCAGTTGAGGTTGGACCAAACAATGATACTATAAGTTTCCTTTATCTAGAGACTATGCATCAGATGATGACCCCACTGTGTGTACTATGTGCTGTCAACTTTGAACCAACATATAGTTGTCAGGCAATGCCCTTCCTCTTCAGGTAGGCTTTTAAGCAGTAAGCGGTCTCAGAAATGCTTGTTTTTAAGTTCCAGTTATTTTAAAAAAAATCATCTGGGTTTTTAATCTTAACATAGGTTATGTCATTTTTAAATAAGATAGTTCTACAGGATCTTAAACTTGTTTTTGTTTTATAGTTTTATTGTGAGCTGTCCTTGATCCCCTATGAGAAGAAGGGGGCAGATAAATATTATAAATATAGCAGGACACACACAACCCATCTGTGGAATCAGTATCCACTGATTTATTTATTCTCTGCCTGAAAATACTAAATAAAAATACATACTTATACAGTACACCCCTGTACTTTTGTGGCTCATATACTGTGGTCCTGGTATATCATGGGACCACAGTATATGAAACAAAAGCCACCTGGGGTAAGGTGGATGGGCCTGTTTCAGGCTTCCTATACTTACCCCAGGCCTGGCGCTGCCCCAAACAGGCCTCCGACAGGCTTCTGGGGCCTGTCGGAGGCCCCACAAGTAGAGATGGGCACGACTTAGCGCAATTTTCGTTTTCGTTTTCGTTTTCATTTTTGTTTTTTGTTTTCGTTACGTAATGAAACGAAAAACGAAAAACGGTTCAAAAATGGACCGAAAACGGAAACGAAACGACTAATTTTGAGCCAGTTTTCATTTTTCGTTACTGGAAAAGCACTCAATGGAGCTAAATGGGGAGAAACGAAAAAAATTTCGTTTTCGGTTTCGGTTTTCGTTTTCGTTACGTAACGAAACGAAAATGAAAAATTTTGAAAACTAGCTCACGAAAACGGAAACGAAACGAAACGGACCCCTAGCCGAAAATGAAAACGAAAACGAAAAATTTTTCTGAGTCGTGCCCATCTCTACCCACAAGTGCTTTCTCGTGAACCGGAAGTGACTTCCGGATCACGGGAAAGCATTTCTGAGGCCTCTAACTGGCCCTAGAAGCCTGTTGGAGTCCCATTCGGGGCAGCGCCAGGCCTCAGGTAAGTGTAGGCGGCCCCGTATAGGCTCCACCCGACCTAGCATCCATTCTAGATTTTCAATTCTCACGGGTCAGGTCAGGTCCCTAACCCCGCGATAGGCGGAGGATTACTGTGTGCATTTCCAGAGTTCATTTATGAAACTGGCCAGTAAAGGGAGCCAAAGACCATGCACTGCATACTGTTGGTGCTTCCTTGTTTCTCTGGCATCCAAGGGATGGAAACTTGAAATCAATCAATCCCCTAAGGATACTGCGGTCCTGCTGTAACGTAAAATAAATTATAGCTGGACTATAAGACCTTCTGCCCATTTGAACTGTAACACCCATATCATTGGCTGCACTGACTGGGGATGGTGTGCACTGTAGTAAAATAATAGCTGGAAGAGTACTCCTTCCTTACATCAGCTCAGTTTCTCTTTTCTGTGGGATTCTCCTGTGTGGAAATAGTCATAAAAGCATCACCCAAGCCTAGCCTAGTGATCCTTCAGGCTAACTTCTATTTATTTTTCAAGGGCTTGGGTCCCACTCAGTCTTGATAGATTCTGCTTTTTCTCTCTTGTATTTTGGTGGACTGGTATTCTGACAACCCTTGAAACTGGCTTGATTTATTGATTCATGAACACTCAAAGAAATGGCTTTGAGCACCAACAGATTCTTCACGTGTTGAGTGATTTGCATTTACATTAAAACAGAAATGATTTACAAACAAGGGAAGTGCCACATTTTAATTTAATGATCCACATCTGTCACCGAGCTCCCTATAAATATGTTACAGCTATCCCTCCATATGTGGTATTTCATATACAACAAGAAATGGTTGACAGATTAAATCAGAGCCATGGAAGAATCAACGGCCAACACGGTGGAAAATATGAACAGATTACTAATCATGCTACATGTCCAGAAGCTTTCTTTTTATATTCCACAGGGCTGCGGTGGAATTAGGAAGGGTCTAAACTCATTTAACATGGCAGTCAGTTGTTTCCAGGTGCTTGTCATCCAAGCAAAGAAAAATCTTTCCTGGTATCTTTTGAAAGTGAAGGTAGATTGAAAAGGTGCATTGCTCAAGGACCATGGGCCTATTCCTCAAAATCAGGCTTCTTGTTAAACTTCCACACATCTTAAAAACTTGTCCGCTGAAAAGGGCAGTGAAAAAAAGAGAGCAAGGGAGAGAAGATTGTGGAGAAATGGTAATCTTTCAGGATGAGTCACTTGAAAAATTCTCTCTCCGCCCACCAGAAAATCCCAACCATTTCTGTTTAATTAGGGCTGAAGGAAATATTGGTGAGGTTTTGGTCTTTTTTTGGGGGGGGATCAATGGGGTTTACACGACAGGGACCTGACAGATGCAAACTTTTAAGTTCCTTGCAACTTTGAAAAGTCAGTAATTAACAATGGGAAGAAGGAGATGAAGCACAGACCTCAGTTTGTCTCTTTTCTTAATGCTTCTTTAAAAAGTTAAATGGTCGAGTGGTGTATAATGAACAAAAAACCAATGCAAGAGTTTTTATACGGGCATCATAATTCCTGGTTCATGTTGTTGTTTCAACTTACTCGTATAGGCCAGGGAGGGGGGGAAAGGAGGGAGAAAGATGAAGACAGGGGGTCCTTAGGTGAGAGAGTGAGGGTTTTTTTGTAGAGATAGAAACCAGATCTGGGAGTGGATGAGCAAGGGAGGGGGAGGGGAGAAGGTGAAGACAGGGGTCATTAGAGTGAGAGAATTATGTGGAGCTGCCATCAGCAGTTGGGTAAGGTGGCAGTGAAGATGGGTAAGGTGGCAGATAGGTAAGGTGGCAGTGAAGAAAATAATAGTGGCAGTGCATAAGTATTGCTTTTGATAATGACTTGAGAAACCTTGACTGGGTATCCATCAAGCATATGAATTTTATTTCCACTGTTTCCCTTTGTATTCTGGATTTGTAATGGTTCTGTTCCAAAATGGTGACCTTCAAATTTTCTTGAAGGCTTTCATGGCCAGGATCTGATAGCTGTAGTGAGTTTTTCAGGCTGTTTGGCCGTGTCCTGGAAGTTTGTCTTACATCTAAGTTCTTGGCCAGTTTGCCAGGCTGGTCAGCTCCTGAAGTTGTCTCAGGAACCTTGGTAAGAAACATCCTTCTATACCTTACTAAGAGCTAAGGAGCTCAACCCGCACTGCTTGATGGGAGCAGGAATATGATGCACACCTATTGGCTGAAGGCCTAGTGGGATCAGACAACCAACTAGAGCTGGACATGAACCAGAAGAAAGGTGGTTTTGTGATAGTTTGTGGTTCATGGCTAAATACAAACCATGAGCCGCTGTAAAATGAACCAATGGCTGCATCACACCCATTTGTTTGATAATTCATTTCAAGGGAAATGTAATGCAGTGGTCCTCCGCCCTTTCACGGTTCACATACTGCGGTCCCGCTATATCGCAGGACCACAGTACCCGGAAAGGGCTTGATGGAGGGGGGAAGGTTTGGGAGCTTTTAAAACCTTCCCCCTTTTCCTAACCCCCCAGCTCCACCTGGAGCCTGGGGCTTGCCTCTGGAGGTATTGCACGCTGCTTCTCCCCACCCCCTCGGGTGCTGGTAAGTGGCACGTGATGCCAAAAGCACTTTCAGCCATGGAGCCGAGCGCTCGGCTCTGTGGCTTAAAGCCATTTTTAAAGATCGCCCACCGCTTGTCCGCACCTTCCCGGGGTTGCGGGCAAGTGGCACGGGTCTTTTAGCCACGGAGCCCAGCGCTCAGCTCTGCAGCTGAAAGCCCTTTTTAAACATTGCACAGTGCTCCCCCGTATCCCCTGGGGTGCGGGCCAGCAGTGCACAATGTTAAAAATTGTGCCCCCCCAACCTGCATCAGCATATCATGGATTTTCAATGATTACGCGTCGGGTGGGTCCCTAACCCCCACGATAGTCAGGGGCTTACTGTATCTGCTCCTGCTGCTTCCACTGTCACTGCGATGGACACATACTCAGAGGGAGTAACGGGCTGCTGGCAGAGGATCTGGACCCACTGCATCTGAAAATGCCCCCCCCCCAGAGTGGAGGATGTGGAGGAGCAGAGAGGCAGAGGTAACAGGGACAATGGGAAGTGGGGGAGGCATTTAGCAGGCATTTGCTAAAACAAAAGAGGGGGGAGTTTGGCATTTCATTTTGCTTCGGCAAATGGGATGCCCAAACTGGGTCATGAAATGAACCATGAAACACAGCAGTTCATTGGGGTGTTTCTTGCCCATCTCTACAACTAACCTGTTCAATTCTGTCCATCTTGCTGACATATACATTGGAGCTCTTCTGCCTCAAGAAAGAATTTAGGTCCTGTCCTGCCACAGCCCAACAATGGAATTCCATTGCATTTCTCACATATGGGTATCCGTGATTCATTTTTTTTTTCCACTCTCAGATCTTCTGGCATAACTCTGCATAAACGTGTTATTTTGGATCTCACACATAATTTTTCTTTCTGGCTGCAGTGCTTGCATTAAACACAATCAGAAGGAAATCATTTAGCTTTCACTTTAATGTTCCATTCTCCTAATAAAAAGGTGGGAATAAAACGACGAATATCTCTTTATTTAGGTTACAAATGCATAGGCAAATTATTTGCACAGAGCTAGAAAATGAAAGGATGGAAAGATTTGGTAATGAACCTATTATGTTTTATGGCCACACATTCATTTCATATAATTCAAATAGTTTCACCTCATTGGATCTCAGACATCCATGTGTTAACTTTGACACAAGTTTAATGCAGATGTAGGTATATTTTAAGGAATAAATCACCAGAGAAAGAAATGTACATGTCTTTGATTTAAATTGAGACAGTTAAAGTGGATAAATGATCAATTTGTGAGTATATTCTTTCTATGTATGAACCGAGCAGGAGAAATTGTGAGTTTTAAGTTCTGTTTCCAGAACACGAGCAATAGATTTCCATCAAAAATATGGCTACCAATCCTAATTCATCTGAGATTCCTTGCAATTTCCCTTCTTCACTGTCACACATGACATTATTTCCATGTAAGTTATACATGTCTCACCTGCAGTCACCCTGAACCATGGGATTTGTAACTTTAACTTCCTATAAGCATATTGCACTAGCACGACATTCCTAGTGTGGTCTTTTCTAAAAGGCCGTGTAATTTATTTTCTTCCTTTTCTTAACATTTGTCCCACTTGGTGGCGGGGTCTGCTATTCTTGATTTAGCCTTCCACTTGGCACGGTCATGGGCTTGGTTTGGGTAAACCTGGGATAACTTAATGTCATTGTCAAGGGTGTTTATCCAGCGCTGATTTGGATGTCCCCTCAGTCAGGATCCACTGACCTCCAGGGTGAGACCCTTTTTAGCCAGAGTTTCCTCACTAGCATGCAAGACGTGTCCAAACCAACATAGTCCGGCTTTGTGCATCTTGACAGTGAATGGTGCAATGCTGTATTTTGATCGGATGTCATCACTGCGCACATGATCCTTTCGTGGGAGGCCAGAGGTTCATCGCAGTATCTTAGTCTCCATGACACCAAGGCAATGTTCTACTTCTTTAGTTACTGGCCAGCATTCTGCACCATTGAGCGCGACAGGTCGTACAAGGATCCAATAGATCTTTGACTTTAAATGGTGGCTGATCATTTTGTGATGCATGACGCCTGATGTTGTACGCCATTTTACCCAGCTGTTGATCCTCGATGTATAAATCTAATAAATAAATAAATATAATGTAATAAAACAAATTGCTCGGCCCCATAATTTAGTTTATTTTATTAGATTTATTAATTAAATTTATATAGTTTCCCCTTGAGATACAAGGCCACTCTGGGTGGTTTATAACAGTTTTCATTACATTTGCCAGGTCTAAGTGGGGGAATTATGTGGCAAAAGTAGACTTATGTGTATTTCTTCTGCATGGAGAGGGATGCTCCCACGGTTGTCTGTACTGCAACATAAAAGATGCACTCGTGCCCCCCCCAATCCAATCCTCGGTGTACTTGACCAACCCATCAGATAAGGACAGAAGGCATCATTTGGCTCCACTAGAATTCCCCTTTGTCTTTTAAGCCAGTGGACTCTTACATTTTCTTCCTGCTTTGATTCTTGATGTGGAAAATGATTTCCTAACCATTAAGATGTTACGTTCGTCTTTTCTATTGCTCCAGCAGAAAGGACAGCTGCAAACCAATATAATTATTTTTAATTGTTTGCATCCCATAAAGCTGATAAAACCAATTTTAATTTTAACAGTAAATAGGTTTTATCGCCAAGTTATAGCATTCCTTAAAGCTATAAGATGGGAACGGGTGGTTAAGATGCCCATTTGGTTTTTGGCTGGTGTGTCTTCTTCATTCGCCATATAATCAATGAAGTGACTCTGTTTTGCCTACAAGACAAAAGAAGCAAAGGAGGAGAAAAGAATAAGATATGCTAATAAGAACAATTAAAAGTTATGAATAATATTGACATCTCTTTATTACTTTCCAGGTGTCTTCTACACAGCTGAATACCCTGCAAGGTAATTGTGCATCTCCAGTTTTGATTTCTAGCAGTTATTAATTCAAAACTTCTGAAGTCTTATAGACTGTGTTATTGGATTTGTGGGTGGTTGGGGAATATATATAAACTGTGTGTGTGTGTGTGTGTGTGTGTGTGTGTGTGTGTGTGTGTGTGT
>JAHTLZ010000195.1:373507-397709 GCA_023846285.1 Phrynocephalus versicolor
GGTCTGCCTCGGATAACGAATTTTCTCTATGGTCTGCCTCGGATAACGAATTTTCCTATGGGCTGCCTCGGATAATGAATTTTCCCTATGGACTGCCTCGGATAACGAATTTCCAGCATGCATCAGTAAAAAAGAATTATCCCGGGTGGCATTGCATCTGTATCTTTAAAGTGCACTTTATAAAGAGTTTTGAGCAAAAAACCAGGTGTCTGTGCATTTTTCCTAGACTCCAGAATGGATTAATTTCTATGGGAAACTGTGTTTCAGATAACAACGTGATTCGGATAATGACTAACCTCGGAGAACGAATTACCTTCGTTATCCAAGGTACCACTGTATATATGTTCACTGTACTATGGTAGAAGTGTCTAATTTTGACCAAGATGGGACTGAAGATAAAATACAGTAGGGCCACTGCCTTCTCTGATTTGCCATCCATGGATTCAGTTATCCACAGTTGGTGAGGGTCAAGGGGCCTGTCAGCGGCCCCAATGGTGCCTGGCACCACCATTTTTGCCCCACCACCCCACCACCTCTGGCAGCTGGAGACTAAACCTGAGTCCCGCCCCCATGAGGGCCAGAGGCCATTGCCAGGCCTGCCGCAAAGGCCCGAGGCAAGGCAAGGCAAGGAGTGGGCAGGGAGGGAGGGTCAGATCCATGTTGGAAGTCAGCAATGGCAATGGCAGCTCCTTGAGTGAACTAAATCTCCCAGCATACTCAGCCACCATTCACTCTCATCCATGGATTTCAGTATCTGCAGGGTGCCCTGGAACCCCCCCCCCCCATAGATACTGGGGTCCTACTGTAAGTGCTTGGGCAATCTTGTAAGAAAGAGACATAAGAACATAGAACATAAGAAGAGCCATGTTGGATCAGGCCAAAGGCCCATCTAGTCCAGCTTCCTGTATCTCACAGTGGCTCCACCAAATGCCTCTGGGAGCGCATGAGACTAGTTATCTGTCTCCTGATACCACTCCCCTGCATCTGGCCCTTGAAGTACCCTGGTTTTAAGCCTGGAGATTACACATCTCCATCATGGTTTGTAACCTGTGATGGACTTTTCATCCAGGAATCTGTCCAATCCCCTTTAGAAGGCATCCAGGACAGATGCCATCACCACATCATGTGGCAGGGAGTTCCATAGACTAACAATGCGCTGGGTGAAAAAATATTTTCTTTTGTCTGTTTCTTTTGGTGGGGGAAAGGGCATGGAAGCAAAAGAGATCTGGCTTAGCAAGGAAATCTACCCAGAGTACGGAAAAGTTACTTTTTTGGACTCTAGGTCAGAGAATACCCCCATCCAGCTGGGAGATATAGCTTAAAAATTAACTTTTTCCAGACTTGTAATCCATTTATGCATTACATCCAGACAATGTAATGCATAAATGGATTTTCTTTAAAAAAAAATAACATTGCATTCTCCTGAGAAAATGATTTAATTTCTGCAGTGACATGGGTACACCAGAGACTTTGCATTAAAACCCTTCAAGAAGAGCAGATAATTATGAGAGTCTTAGATTTAGAACAGGCATGTCCAAATTCAGGCCTGGGGGACAAATGCAGCCCATTTTCAATTTTTTCCGACCTCTTCTCTCCACCAGCTCAGCCTGCCACGAATCCCTGCCAGCTGGCCCCTCCCCATACAAGATGGAGACATCAGCTTGCAGTTTTATGGTTTGCCTGCCCTCCCTGAATCTATCCATCCCCCCAGTCACCTGTCCAGCCTACCTGCCCCCGGCTTTGTTGCTGCAGCATCCTCCCTGCCTCCTTGCATGTTATAGAGCAGGGATGGCGAACCTATGGCACACGTGCCAAAGGTAGCATGGAAAGACCTTTTGCTTGGCACGCAACATGCTCCTTGCCCCCCTTCCCCTTCCGCTGGACCAGCCAGGAGGAATTTGTGGAGGGGGAAGTGGGGGTGGGGTAGGGAGCATTTCAGGTGCCAGGCCAAGCCTACTGTCACCATTGCCCTTGCCCTTGCTGCCCTTGCCACCGCCCCCTGCTGCCCCTGACCCCGCCGCCTAGACCAACCCCATCCCTGCGTCTCCCACCGCCGCTGCCGCCGCCACTAACCCTGACCCATCCCCCTTGCTGCCTTCGACCTCGCCCCACCCCTGACCCCTGCTGCCGCTGATCCCAACCCCCCCAGTGCCCCCATCCCCATCCCCATCGCCCTTGCCGCCTCTGCCACTGCCGACCCGACCCTGCCGCCGCCGCCATTACTGCTGCCATCCCTGCCCCTCCCACTGACAACAATGATGACCCTGACCCTGACCCCTCTGTCACCCTTGCTGTGTTGCCCCCTTCCCCCTGCTGCCACCGCCGCCGAGTTTGGGCACTTGGTGGCAAAAAGGTTCACCATCCCTGTTATAGAGACTTGTCCAATTCCGGCCCGGGGGCCAAATGCTGCTGATTATTTGGCCCACACACATTTTCACCTCACCAAATCTGGCCCTCCTTGCAAAAAGTTTGGACACCCCTGGTTTAGAGTCACAAGCACTGGGGCCAAAGGCAACCAAATGAACAGGACCCACAATGACATGCAACAATGCACACTCAAATCCCTTGAGAACAGGCTTATCCTCTTCGAAGTTCAGCACCTGTTTGAGTAATCCCCACTCTGCTCCCCAGCCCTCTAAGCAAATGCCGAGCTCTTGGGAGATTGGAACAAGAAAAGGCTCAACAGTGGACGCATGTGATCTTTTTGCCCTCCTCCAGGTTTCAGGGCAAGTCATAATGCACAGGAAGTGAGACCTGCTGCTAGCCAGGACTTTAAGAAGGCAGCCTGCGTGCTTGTCTGTGGCAAGGTAGATAGGGGATTGATGGGCATCTGTGCATAGCTGAACTAGGTGCATGAACGATCTGCAGTGCTGGTGGCGGCAGACCGCCCGTCCGCCCAACTGCCCAAGTTTTCCAAAGGTGCCGGTGTTCCCGAGCTTCACAAGGTTCCCAGTACTGCCAGTGGTGGCGGCCTGCCCGTGCGCCGAGCTTCACAAGGTTCCCGGTGTTGCCAGTGGTGGTGGCACTCCCACATTCCACCCCCACATGCGTTCCCAGCCTCACATAGTTGCTCGTGGTGCTGGTGGCAGCAGCCTGTGCAATGGCTGGCCGACTGGCCCACCCAGCCCCACAAGCTTCCCGGCAGTGTCAGTGTTGGTGGAAGATTAAAAAAAAAAAAAAACATGGGGCGAAGGAGGGGGAGGGAGGGGCGGGCCGGCCAGCCAGCCGCGGGCCACTCAGAATGACCTGACGGGCCGGATTTGGCCCCCAGGCCGGACTTTGGGCAGGCCTGATCTAAGCTTTTGTGGGACTTCTTCAGACACATAGAAGCAGAATGAGGGGTTTGATGGAATATACAATGGAATATAAGTTTCATGTTTTCTGCCAGATGGTTGGTATATAAAATAAGTAAATAAATAAATAAATGTTCATTGCCTGTTGGATGTATGGTACATTTACATGCAGTGTTTTTACAACAGCACCCTGTTGTAAAAATCCAGCAGCTAATGAATATTTGCTTTCTTTCTCTTGTTTTTTTTGTTTTGTTTTGTTTTGTTTTTGCTGGGAATACTTGCACAGACTAAGATGGCTACTTCTTCCAAAACCTCAGCTGATTTAATATATCCAAAAGCATGAGAGATGTATGAGGGTTCCGTGTGGCCCTGGGATTTACACTGAGTAATGTTTTAATCAAAATGATGCTTTTGGCCTGATCTAAGTGAATACTGTCAAATTTATGTCAAAGGTAAGTCGGTTTTTCCTTCTGAATCTGTTTTGGAACAATAAACTGTACAAGCATGGCATCGGACAGCTCCATGCTATGTAACCTCGAGCAGGCAATGAATGTAAACTGCAATTAATATAGCTTCCCTTGACCTTTCCTTCCAAGGAAGGTGCAGCAGTAACAGAAATAGACTCAGGCAGATTTGTCTGATGAAAACACAGCTGGTGCATGGATGCAGGCTCCCCAACGATACATGTAAATAAGGCAATAGGAGATCATTCTGGCAAGCGTTCACTCATCCATTGTGGCTCTGAGATGAATGGGTTAACCTTTTCCCTTCCAAATAAACCCAACATGGAGAAAATACCAGAACTAGGGGACATACACTCTAATTGAGGGCTAGAAGAGTAAGAACTGACAAAAGAAAATATTTTTTCACCCAGCGCGTTGTAAGCAGAACACTTTTTTGCTTTAAGTCTATGGAACTCCCTGCCACAGGATGTGGTGATGGCATCTGGCCTGGATGCCTTCAAAAGGGGACTGGACAGATTCCTGGAGGAAAAGTCCATCACAGGTTACAAACCATGATGGAGAAACCAAGGTACTTCAAGGGCCAGATGCAGGGGAGTGGTATCAGGAGACAGATATCTAGTCTCATGCGCTCCCAAACACATCTGGTGGGGCCGCTGTAAGATACAGGAAGCTGGACTAGATGGGCCTTTGACCTGATCCAGCATGGCTCTTCTTATATTCTTATGTAATAGGCCGTGCCTGGCTTGTCACGCAGTTGTTCAGAATTAACATTATTTAGAAGAGAAGCTCTGGGATTGGAATTAAAATAACACCACTCTGAAGAGTCAAGTCTGAATGCTACGGTTGGGTGGAGTGAACCCAAATGCTATTTGCCCTTGGACTGAGATCCTTGGAGAATTGTCAAAGCCCTATTTATGATTAAGAGTAATTTACAAGCCCAGCTGGTGACATGGGTGTCAATGGCAACCATACTGAAAGTTGTGGAACACATCCGGTATAAACCATACTGAAAGTTGTGGAACACATCCATTACAATGTCTGTGTGGTCATCTTCAACACCCATGTGTTTTTTGGCACTAGAGCACAACAGTCATCCCTGAAATGCCAGCGTGGAGGGTGGATTTGTGTCAAGAGTCAGCTCCGGATTTTAAGGCGATACATTAGAACTTGGGAAACGTACATTTTGAAGAAATACTCCTCAAACCTACAAGCCCTGAGGGTGGAGGAACTCAAGGGGATTTAGTTTTAGAAAAATATTTTTTTTCCAAGTACTCGTGTGAACAGCAAAATACAGTGGACCCTCATTTAACAAATGGTTTGTATTACATAAAATCTGTACAATATAAAAAAATCCGGAGATGGGGGAAATTTGCTTAACAGAATCGCCTATGGGGTGAATCTGTACAACATCAAAATGGTGGTGATTAGGGATCTCTCTGTTTTCAATGCATTCCTATGGGAAATTTGTATAAAGGAAAATGTGCTTAACAGAATTTCATTTGGAACAAATTAATTCCTTTATACAAGGTACCACTGTAATGTGCGATTTATTGCTGTGAAGACTCTCAGTCATCCAGGGGAAGCTATCTGGAAGTTGAATCATGGTAACTGGACTTCTTTTCTTGAGAGATTAAAACTAGAGATGGGCACCTTACAAAAAACGAAATGCTGTTTCATCATTTCAGAAGCTTTTGAAATGTTTCAAAATGAAACAAAATGGAAAACAGTGTTTTGTTATGAAGCAAAATAAAATGCTTCTTTTCCCCTTTGAAAATGAAACATTTCATTACTCTGTAAAAGGGTTTCCTTGTAAAAAGCTACCCACTAAATTTGGTGCCTTTGGGAACCAGGGAAACCATTTTATAGAGTAATGAATTGTTTCATTATTGTTTTGTTTTGTTACTTTTTTTTACAAATAAATCATTTAAAAAAATGAAACAAAATGAACTGCTAGTAGAAACGAAATGAAATGCAACGCTATTATTTCTGTTCAATTCCCATCCCTAATCAAAATGTCTCACTACTCATCCCAGCAGCTTCATCTGTGAAATTTAAGTAGCATTCATGGGAATTTGAGTATTTCAAAAATCATAAGGGAGACATTGGATGACTGTTTTCTGTCCCAGTTAAAGAAATTTTTATGAAGCTAAAACCACATGTATGTTGTGCTGTTCACTGGAAAGGATGCATAGCCTGCATAATTAAATTGCAAGACACCCAAAGAGTACTTTAAGTATTATGAACTATATAAGCAGCAAACTTTGATATGCTTCATTTGGGTGAGTATTCAGGGTTGCTGTAAGTTTGTGAATTTCCTGGCATTTTATTCTATAAAGTATTTGTGGTTGGAAATGAGGGACAGATGAATATGAATGCCCCATGGCCTCCTGGAAGGAAGGAAGGAAGGAAGGAAGGAAGGGTGGGTGGGTGGATAGATGGGTGGATAGATGGGTGGATAGATGGGTTATGACTACATATTTGTATGCTCAAACGTTCCCTGGACCCAAGTGGCCAGTTAATCAACCCAAATGTCCATTAATAATTCTTAACCAAAGGGCCCAGACTGCTTATCTGCATCCTCTACTAAGGTAAGCCCTCCACCATGACTGGCCCATAAGGACTGCCTATCCGTGAGCCATAAGTACAAAGCAAACCTTACCTTTCTGCCATGTAGTCTGCTGTTTTTCATCACTGATAACCTCTGCGAGCCCCACCATGCAATTTCCTTTCAGAATGGCAATATTCAGAGTCATATCAGGACAGCATCCTCCTTGCTGCTCCCTTGGAAGGCGGCAATTACTGCAGACAATGCAGCTGTCCTTTGCTACATTGTGAGAGGATTATCAGCTCCCTTGTCCTCTCTGCTCTAACAGAGAAACAGGAGCAAATCTCAATACTCAGGCAAAATAGTCCAGTCACAAAGTTACACTCCAGATCTCTCCCAAAGGATTATCATGGTCTCCATGCCTCGGTGACTAGCTGGTTCCTGGCTATCTAAAACGGAGGCAGGAGGACAAAAGAATGGAATTGCCCAAATCATGTTTTTTAAAAATATATGGAGCTTACTTGCAAGGCATTTAGATACTAATTGATGTTCTTCTGAATGGCAGTCTTCACTCAGAACATGGGCACCCCAGAGATTTGAAACGTTCAGAATATAAGTCCCATAACAGTTTGGGAGCTGGTGTTGAAACAGACGAATCTTTCTGCCAGACCTTGGCGCTCGAGCACTATAGAAAAGACTAAGACTATCCCCTCAAAGAGCCACTTCCAACAATACCATCTTGGGATCAGTTGCGAAAATTGAATGTAGGGACTGCAAGGAGTGAATTCCAGATAAGCTTATTTGGGTGTTATTGTTCTGTGGCACTGATGGGAAAAGGATATAATATGAATGAATGAATGAATGAATGAATGAATGAATGAATGAATGAATGAATGAATGAATGAATGAATGAACATGCCAAGGAGGAATACCTAGTCCCACTCTCATCCATCATCACACTACTGATGTGATCATTACAGTGTCTGAAGAGAAGAAATTTCGGCATATGTATAGACTCATGTAGCACTCTCAGAATCTATATATCTTATAGTTGTGAGTTTTTCAGCCTGTTTGGCTGTGTTCTGGAAGTTTTTCCTCCTGACGTTTCACCAGACTCTATGGCTGGCATCTTCAGAGGGCACGTTCCCTGAGCTCCTTGCCCTCTGAAGATGTCAGCCACAGAATCTAGTGAAATGTCAGGAAGAAAACCTTCCAGAACACAGCCAAAAAGCCTGAAAAACTCACAACAACTATCAGATCCCGTCCGTGAAAGCCTTCGAGAATACATATCTAGCTAGTCTTAGTCCTGCAGACACATTTTTTTACAAAATGTAGCATCTGGTTATATGCATACAACTGAATGCTACATATATACACCCCAAGTTCATTGGACCAACACCAGTTGCTTAAAGAAAGAAAGAATAATTGATAACAAATATCACAACGGGCTATTTTTATATTAGGAGTAACTCCCATGTGAGGAGGAGTTCTGTGTAAGGGCAACCTCAATTTATCCTTTTGAAATGCAGCTTTCTAAACTTTGCATGTCAAGGGTTACCAACTTTTCAAACAGCTTCCATCAGTCTGCCTTTAATCTAAGGAGTGGATCAGCAGTGGATAGCTGTAGAAGATATGCCTCTGGAAGGTACATGAGAACTTCCTCTGCTACTTTTTCCATATGCGCTGATTCAGGCAAAAATCAGTGTTGCACTAACATTTTAGGTTCTGTGGGACCATTTGTTTAACCAGATGTCTGTTGATGAATAGAGATGGGCACGACAAGAAAAAATGACGTTTCGAGTTGTCGTTTGTCGGGACGGGTCCGTTTCGGGTCGTTTCCGTTTGTCGCGGAAATTTTTAAAAATTTGTCGTTTCCGTTTGTCGTTTGTCGTTTGGGTTGGGGTTGGGGTAAGTGGGCTCTGGGAGGCACCTCTCTGGGTGCCTCTGACCCACTACAAGGGAAGCATTTAGCGTAGCCGCTGCGTACCATACATAACATTATGTTAGGGTTGGGGAGTAAGTGGCAGAGGAACTCTCTGGGTGCCTCTGACTCACTAAGAAGGTAAGTGTACTTGCATACTGGCATACAGGTTAGGGTTAGGGGTAGGGGTAGTGGGCTCTGGAGTGGGAGGCACCTCTCTGGGCGCCTGTACTCTGACCCACTAAGAAGGGAAGCGTACTTGCGTACGGATCTGAGTTAGGGTTGGGGTTAGGGTAAGGGTTAGGCTTAGGGTTACAGTTAAGGTTAGGGTGGGTTAGTGGCCTGCACCTCTGGGTGCCTCTGACCCACTAAGAAGGACAGTGTACTGGCGTATGGGTTAGGCTTAGGGTTAGGGTTAGGTTTAGGTTTAGGGTTAGGGTTAGTGGGCTTTTTATGCCCTCTGGCACATCCAGAAGTCTCAGTCAAAACCTGGCCATGCGATTGGTGGAATGGCTCCAAAACTTTGCATGGTCCCATCCCATGGCCAGCCCATCATTGCGCAGGTGTAAAAAAATAAAAATAAAAATAAAAATAAAAATAAAATCAATGGAGACGTTTTATTGCAAGAAAAACCCACTGCTGCTACTATAAAAAATCAGGCATTTAAAATACCTAATTTTCAAATGTTTCTGTGGTGCTTTGGTGGGTTTTTGGACCACGATTTAAAAATAAATATTGTGTACACCATTTTGGGTCCCCCCCCCACCGTATGGCAAATGGAGACGACGAGGATGCCCCCCCAGCCTGGTACCAGCAGCCCAGGACAGGAGAGGGGGGGAAGGCCGGGGACCCCCCCTCCAGAAACCACCCCTCTCTGGTAGGTGCCCTCACTCAGGCAGGCATATTTTCGCCTGCTTTTTTGGCCGGGAATCGTTTTTTTTATTTTTAAAACTTTTTTCTGTGCTGCTTGGCATCGCGCAATCGCTACAAACCACGATGCCATGAACGACAATGAAAAATCGAACCTAATTTATCTTTATCAGGTCGTGTTCGAGTTCTGGAGCGGAGTAATTCTCGTTACTGTTATCGTTAACTAACGGAAATGAAAAACGGTAACAGAAATGAGAATTTCACCGCTCCGTGCCCATGTCTATTGATGAACCTTCCTTGCAAGCACAATTTCACCAAGTGAGCCTCATCCTCTTCAGGGTTATACAGTATAATACAAAATTGGAGCAATTTTTGCAACAACCTATTGCTATGATTTGTGCACCCAATACAGAAGAACTGCAAAGTCATAAGAACATAAGAACATAAGAAGAGCCATGCTGGATCAGGCCAAAGGCCCATCTAGTCCAGCTTCCTGTATCTCACAGAGGCCCCACCAGATGCGTTTGGGAGCGCATGAGACTAGATATCTGTCTCCTGATACCACTCCCCTGCATCTGGCCCTTGAAGTACCCTGTTTTAAAGCCTAGAGATTACACATCTCCATCATGGTTTGTAACCCGTGATGGACTTTTCCTCTAGGAATCTGTCCAGTCCCCTTTTGAAGGCATTCAGGTCAGATGCCATCACCACATCCTGTGGCAGGGAGTTCCATAGACTTACAACGCGCTGGGTGAAAAAATATTTTCTTTTGTCAGTTCTTACTCTCCCAGCACTCAATTTGAGTGTATGTCCCCTAGTTCTGGTATTTTGAGAGTGGGAGAAGAGCTTCCCTCTATCCACTTTACTCATACCCTGCATTATTTTGTACATCTCAATCATATCCCCCCTCAAGCGCCTTTTTTCCAGACTAAAGAGGCCCAAATGTTTTAGCCTTTCTTCATAAGGGAGGTGCCCCAGCCCAGTAATCATTTTAGTCGCTCTCTTCTGCACCTTTTCCAGTTCCACTATGTCTTTCTTGAGATGCGGTGACCAGAATTGTACACAATACTCCAGGGGGGGCCTTACTATTGTTTTGTATAATGGCATTATAATGTTGGCTGTTTTATTTTCAATCCCCTTTTTGATAATCCCTAGCATGGAATTGGCCTTCTTCACAGCTGCCACACATTGGGGAGACACCATCATGGAGCTGTCCACCAACACACCAAGATCTCTTTCCTGATCCGTCACGAATAACTCAGAGCCCATGAGTTGATAGATGAAGTTTGGATTTTTTGCCCCAATATGCATTACTTTACATTTGGTTACATTAAAATGCATTTGCCATTTCTCAGCCCATTCCCCCAGTTTGGAGAGATCCTTCTGGAGCTCTTCACAATCTTCTCTGGTTTTTACCACACGGAAAAGTTTTGTGTCATCTGCAAAATTGGCCACCTCACTGTTTATCCCTGTCTCCAGGTCATTTATGAACAGATTGAAAAGCACCGGTCCCAGGACCGAGCCCTGGGGCACACCGCTTTTCACTTCTCTCCATTGTGAAAATTTCCCATTGACACCTACTCTTTGTTTCCAGGATCTCAACCAGTTCTCAATCCATAAGAGGACCTGCCCTCTTATCCCCTGACTGTACAATTTTCTCAGCAGCCTTTGGTGAGGGACTGTGTCAAAAGCCTTTTGAAAATCCAGATAGACTATATCCACCGGTTCACCCAAATCCACATGCCTGTTGACCTTTTCAAAAAATTCTAAAAGGTTTGTAAGACAAGATTTACCCTTACAGAAGCCATGCTGATTTTCTCTCAGCAAGGTTTGTTCTTTTATGTGTTTTAAGATTTTCTCTTGGATGAGGCTTTCCACCATCTTCCCTGGGACAGATGTAAGGCTAACCGGCCTGTAGTTTCCTGGGTCCCCCCTCCTTCCTTTTTTAAAAATTGGTGTGACATCTGCTATCCTCCAGTCCTCCGGCACTGTGGCCATTTTAAGAGACAAGTTGCTTATAACCGTTAAGAGATCTGCAATTTCATTTCTCAATTCCCTAATAACCCTTGGGTGGATGCCATCTGGGCCCGGTGACTTGTTAATCCTCAATTTATCAATTAGTCCTAAAACCTCCTCTCTTTTAACCTGTATTTGATTTAATTCTTTAGTCAAGAGGGGCGGCTGAGGCAGCGGAATCCGCTCAAGGTCCTCTGTCGTGAAGACAGACGCAAAGAACTCGTTCAATTTCTCTGCAATGTCCAAGTCCTCCTTAACCTCCCCTTTTCCTCCCTCACCATCCAGAGGGCCAACTGGTTCTCTGGCAGGTTTTCTACTTCTAACATATTTAAAGAAGCTTTTATTATTACCCTTTATATTGCTAGCCATTCGTTCCTCAAAGTCTTTCTTTGCCTCCCTTATCATCTTCTTACATTTCTTTTGCCAGAGTTTGTGTTCCTTTTTATTTTCCTCATTTGGGGAGGATTTCCATTTACAGAAGGACCTCTCCTTGTGCTTTAGAGCCTCTCTAACTCCACTCGTTAACCATGCCGGTGTCCTCTTGGACTTAAATGAGCTCTTCTTTCTTTGTGGTATGCACTTGTGCTGGGCCTCTATTATTGTTGTTTTAAACAGGCTCCATGCACTCTGAAGAGATTGGATTCTTCTAACCCTCCCCTTCAGTTTCTCTCTAACTAGTTTCCTCATCTGAAGGAAGTTTGCCCTTCGAAAATCAAGGGTTTTTATGTCTGATTTGGTTGACACTCTTCCTCCGACATGCATGGCAAACCATCCTTTTTAATTTCAAATTAAGAGAAAAATCCAAGGCATCTTCCTCAATTGGGTTGGATACACATAACATAAAAGAATCACCTCCACATGCACAGTCTTCAAAATCCTAGAATAAAATATCAGTAAGAGATGGGCATGAGACAGAAAAAGAATGTTTCATTTTGTTTCCCACGTAGTTTCATTTTGTTTTGTTACTAACAAATTTTAAAGTAGTTTTGTAACAAAACAAAATGAAATGAAATAAAACGCTATGCTCCCCTGGGTCCTAGAGGAACAAAAATGGCTGGGGAGCTTCCCCAAGTTTCTCTTGTAAGCTCCCAAAAATTTGTAGAGGTTTGGGGATCAGGGGGCTGAGTTATTAAACTACAAAGGGGGTGGCCCAGGAAAAAAATCTTTCTAATTGGCTTCAGATTCAGAAGCCAAGCCATGACGCTAATTGCATGACCACGGCAGGAGCAATTCCAGATTCCAGATTCAATTTTTTTTCCTATGGGCACCCCCTTTGGAGCTTATTAACTCAGCTCCCTGACCCCAAACCTTTCCAACTTTCGGGGGGTTATAGGGAAGAGCTTGAGCTCCCTTGGCATTGATTCCTCTAGGACGAATTGTTTCATTCTAGAGGGAGAAAAAGATGTTTCATAATGAAACGAAATGAAACATGTCCTACCATTTCATTACGTAACAAAGTAATTCATTACCTAACGAAATGACAAAACAGCATGTCAGTTTTTTATTTCATACCCATCCCTAATATCAATTTGATTATGTCTGCATGAATTTACTATGTGGATTCACCGCTCTGATGCAAACAGATAGGAATCATACCTAGTTCAACTCAGCAAGGGCCTTTGCAGTCCAACTGTAGGCAGCTCCAGTCTCTTCAACTGCCCTGCTCTTTCTGATCCAAATCTCTTACTCACTGCCCTGCTCTTTCTTAGTTCCACCTCTTTGGGGTGAACCAACATTTTATAGGGGCTACTTTACCAAATTCCCCAGGTACTGCACAAAATTCCATTTCTCTCTTCCTCTTCCAAAAAAGGAAAGAGATGCTTTAGATTATGGGAGCAGCCTTTTTGTGATGCATTGGGTTAGATCAGCTTCTATAAAAATTCTAATGAGCCCCCAACATTCTCACAAAAAGTTTCAACAACTGTGGCAGCTTCAAGGAACTCACCAGCAACTACCAAATAATAGAAACACCCGTAGCAGCCCCTATCTCTATTATAACATATTAAAAAATGGAGAACAGCACAAATTCAGAGAAAAATAACATCCTGGGTCAACATGTGTTTCTGTATATGCATGTCTCTAGATTGCAGTATTGAGATGGCCACAATCATTAAAAATGTACAACCTGCTACAAAATGTTTAATATTCTTTCTGGGGCTGTTTCTGTGTGCACCTTTTAGCTGCTTCCATGATTTCTAAATGAAAAGCAAAAATCCATTTTGTTCTCAGGTCCCCAAACCACTGTAAAAAATAAAAAGCAATTAGTTTTATGGTACTGCAAAGTATTTCTCTGTTTTTATTGCATGTGACAGAAAGAAATTGCAGATTTTGGCTCCTTCGTGGTCTTCAAGGTGTAATAAAAGGGCGCAAATGTTTTGCTATTGCCAGGAACAATCATATTCTTGAAACTCAGTGCTTGGGAATCAGAAAATGTTTTGAACCACAAGTCAGGAAATCAATTTGACTTCCTTTATTTCTTTGTACATTAGTTCAGTTGAAGTACATAGGGGAAATGTGAAGTATGCAAGGCAACCTGGCTATTCCCCCCAAGGTAAATTTGAGTGACCCCCCTATGCTCTCAATAGTCTATTTCACCAGACTGTGCAAAACCAGAACAGTTATGATTTTCTTAGAGAAATGACCCACAGAATGAATTCATTTCGTTATCTATATTCGGGATTAGAGATGGGCACGAATAAAAAAATGGCATTTCGTTTGTCATTTGTTGTTTGGAAGGTCCGTTTCAGTTCGTTTCCATTTTTCGCGAATTTTTGCAAAAAAATCATTTTCATTTTCGTGCGTTTGTTACCATTTTGTTACCATTTATTTCAATTTTTTGTGATTTTTTTTAGGATTTTAAGCAATTGACTCATATCGCAGTAACGGAAACGAAACGCACAACAAAATTTCTGGTGTTTCTGTTCGTTTCGTTTCATTTTAGAGACAAAATTCGTTTATTGTTTCGTTATGTAATGAAATGAAAAAATGAAAACGGAAACGAAAAATTGTTCATTTTGTGCCCATCTCTATTTGGGATATGTGATAATCCAGTGCAATCTAGCATTTCTTCTAGATATAATGTCCACAATACCTCCAAAAAACCCATGGGATTCCCATCAAGAGTGATTCCCTCACCTTCTCGATTTCTTTCCTAGTATGATGAGTGATGACATTCATTTCTATACTTCAGGTTGTTATTCATCTCACTGTCTACCATTCACCTTCAAACTCCCGAAGCATCCTTGGTGGTTACTTCACATCCTTCCTCGAGCCGAGGTGAACTTGCCTCCATGTTGAAATCGGTTTTCAACACGGATCGAGAAGTGGATTGAAAAGATTCCCGAGCTCTGGGACAGGAATCTCTCACCCCGCTTGGTACGCAGTTCAGGGGGCATGATCGGGGTGAACTCGGATTGACCCCACAAGGACGTGAGGTTCCGTTCCTTTGAACTCGAATTGACCCCACAAGAACGTGAGGTTACATTCCTTCGAACTCGGATTGACCCCACAAGGACGTTGTTTTCCTTCGAACTGGTCTCCAGCGAGGCCACGAACTGCAGTGAGAGGGATGTGAAGTATCAGCCCTTGTTACTCTTGCTGTTTTATGGCACTTCCTTCCACTGATACTGTTCATGCCCACAGCCTATTTCCTCCCCTTTGTGAATCCCTACTCTACAGAGTCTGTGCTCAGTGTAAATACAGATGATACAATCCCCCAATATTCATCCTACATAAGAACAGCCTTGCTGGAGCAGGCCGCAGCCCATCTAGTCCAGCATTCTGTCTCACACAGTAGCTCACCATTTACTTCAGGGTATTCCCAAGCAGATGTCTTATCCTGCTTAAGATTCCCTGCAAATGGTACTGAGAGATATCCTGCCTATCTCTCCAGCCTGGAGGTTGTTCTGTTGACTACCCTGCCCTTCTTCATTCCTTCCATGCTGTAGATCTCCATGACTCTCTTCCTTTCTTCAACCAACCATTTCGAAGAAGCATCTCTTCTGGGAAGTCTCTGACCCATACCGGTAGATCTCATTTCCTTGGTGGAAGACCAACCACAGGCATGTCCAAAGTCAGGCCCTGGGGCCAAATGTGGCCTGTTTTCAAAATTAGAGCGGCCCACGGCCTCTTCTCCCCACTGGCTCAGCCTGTCACGAATCCCCACCACTGGGCCCCTCTCCATACCAGATGGAGGCATCAGCTTGCAGTTTTACAGTTTGCCTGCCCTCCCTGCCTTCATCCACCCCCCCAGCCACCTGCCCGCCCCCAGCTCTGTTGCTGCAGCATTGCCCCAGCCTCCTGTTATAGAGACTTGTCCAAAGTCTGGCCCGGGGGCCAAATGTGGCTGAATGGTTGGCCCCCACACATTTTCACCTCGCCAAATCTGGCCCTCCTTGCAAAAAGTTTGGACACCCCTGACCTACTGTCTTCCACTGTTGTTGTTTTTGTTGTTGTTCTTGAGCAGAGGTCAATCCTCCTTATATTCATTACTCTCTAAAATGCTACACTCTCCGCTTTCCCTAGTAATTTCATTCCAAGTCAACTTCAAACTTAACAGCGGCTATTTCCAGGTTTTTTTCCCTAGGTGGGGAGCAAAGCAAAAACAAAGTGTTCTGCCTATAAACTGCCCCATACCACTTCAAGTAGTCTCTGGGTGGTTTACAATTTTTAATTACTGTGTGCAAGCTCCACATTCCCCCCCCTCCCTGCCCCAGCAAGCCGGGTACTCATTTTACTGACCTCTGGAGGATGGAAGGCTAAGTCAACCAGGAGCCTGCTACCTGGGATTGAACCCCAGGCCGTGAGCACAGTTTTAGCTGCAGTATAGGCATTCAACCACTGCGCCACGGGACTCGCCAAGATGTGCCCTGGGACTGCACAACTTAACCAAGGCAACAAAGCCTGGCTTGTCTGACATGCACCATGGGGAACTGAACTCCCAACTTCTGGCTCTATAGCCAGATAACTAACCCACTCAGCTATCCAGCCTGCTTGACTTGGAATATCTTAATAACTTAATAGCCTCTACTGGCTGAAACCCATTATTAAGTCACAACTCTTGTAGGCCCATTGAACCAGTCAGGGATCCAAGATATAAATTCCATTTGATTCAGTGAGCCTACTCTAGATTCAACTTAGTACCGGATTTGAGGCATTGATGTATGTATTTATTTATATTACTGACAATAGCATTCTCCTTACTTCTTTCCATTCCATATATTAATGTTATCAATAGTTCCAACGAGTCAGAGATCACATCATGAATAGGATGGCAGTCTTGTGGCATGTAGCCAGTCAGCCTTGGAAGTGTAATGACATCAAAATCACTGTGAGTGCGGCAAGAGAAAATAGGATGAAGGTGGTCTCAAAGGAGACTACAGTTTATAAACCATTACAGTCAGAAAGGGGTGATGTCACTGTATTTGACAACAGCACTGTGCTGATTGACAGAAGGGGCATATAAACAAACATGTCACCTTTTTTTTTTTTTGAAAATTGACAAAAATTGATTGGTCTTATTTTGTTGTTCTTGAGAGCCTTCAAGTTGAAACCAATTAGTGGGGTTTTTTTAAAGGTAAGTGTTATATTTAAGGAATGGTTTTAGCAGTTCTACACCACTGAGTGTTTTCCTGGATGAACCTAGATTTGAACCTAGGCCTTAAGTCCTAGTCCATCACTCTATATGTTACACCACACTGGGTATTCCTTTTGCTTTTAGAGACCACATGTCTTGATAACATTGCTGAGAAGTGATGTGTTAGCTTCCTTCCTTCATAGAATCATAGAGTTGGAAGAGACCTCAAGGGCCATCCAGTCCAACCCCCTGCCATGCAGGAACCCCCATCTTCCTTCCTTCCTTCCTTCCTTCCTTCCTTCCTTCCTTCCTTCCTTCCTTCCTTCCTTCCTTCCTTCCTTCCTTCCTTACTTACTTACTTACTTCCTTACTTACTTACTTACTTACTTACTTACTTACTTACTTTAAATATTTCAAAATATTTAACAATATTTTCCCCCAAATAGCGAAAGCTTTTAGTTCAGCCCTAATTGCTCGTCCACAAAGCGAATATTAATTTTGTCTCCCATGTCAGGATGGCATGCAGCTTAGGCCTGGGTGCATTAAGCCCTTGGATTCTAGTCTTAAACCTGACATGCAATATTGCTGACTAATTCAGGACAATCTAATACCACCTAAGTACCTATTACATCAACTCAGTAGGGATTCTGAGCAAGAGATCATCATTCAGAAATGTCTTGGAGCTGTCTTATCAACTGCCCAAAATGAAGAGCAATAGCCAGTCTGCATGTCTCAAAGGCCCAAGCAGGCTTAAGCTGAGCAACATTTTCATTTTATCCCCTAGCAAATTGCCTAATGTGCCGCCCTTAAGGATTTAAAGATTGCAGCTTTTTCAAGCCATAAACAAGCCGGCTGGTGGGTCTCAACCGTGCTAGGGATACAAATTTAATTTGGCTTTCCAATCGGATTTTTTTAATAGTCATCTCTGTAGAACAGAAGGATTATCTCAGACCAAGAGATCACAGAGACCCTTTCTGGAACACATGACAAGATGAGTCTAATTTTGCTCTTCCTCGAATCCTCTTTGCTGCTTCACATGAAGCAGCTTTACATGGCTCGTTTGTTTATCTCATCGATGTAGTCTTCTTCCACAAAGAGTGCAAGGTGGTCCACAAAGAGTTCCCAGGCAGTCTCTTTCCAAGATACAAACAAGAACCACGGTAGCCTTTGAGATGTACCACGGGGCAACCTAACTTCTGTCAAACAAGATGCCTGTCAGCAATGCCCTGAGGGCTCAAAGGCGCTTAGTGATTCCGGGCCCAGACAAGTACTTCATAATATAGACAAGTGGTTTCCAACCATGGGTTCCCAGACATTCTTGAACTGCAACTCTCAGAAGCCTTTGGACCTAGCTATACTGCCAAAGGCTTTTGGGAGTTGCGGGTCAAGAACGCCTGCAGATTTGAGGTTGGGAACCATTGTAAATTTGGACAGGGGAGCTGGATCCATGCCTGACTGTGGCATAGAAGAATAGGTGTATTGGGTGTTGTCAAATTGTTTGCAATTTATAACACAGCTAATAGGGTCCCTAATATGTGAGATGTTTAAGGAATGGCCACCTTCCAGTAAGTTTCCAAAGCTGAATTGTGATATGATCTCAGCTCTCCTAAGTCCTAGTCCAACTTCCTGTCCATGACAGCATCCTGGATTTTATCCAGGGGTAAAATATCACAGCTCCATATTGGTAGAAGAATCATAGAATCATAGAATTATAAAGTTGGAAAAGACCTCAAGGGCCATCTAGTCTAACTCCCTGCTATGCAGGAACCCCCCATCACAGAATTCCTGACAGATGGCCATCCAGCCTCTGCTTAAAAACCTCCAAAGGAGACGCCACCACCCTCCATGGCAGCATATTCCATTGCTGAACAGCTCTAACTGTCATGAAATTTTCCTAATGTTTAAATTGAATCTCTTTTCCTGTAGTTTGAGACCATTTCCCCGTGTCCTAGTCTCTGAAGCCATGGAAAACAAACCAGTCCCTTCTTCAATGTGACATCCTTTCAAATATTTAAACATAGCTATCATATCCCCTCTCAGTCTTCTTTTTGTAAGGCTAAAAATTCCCAGCTCCCTAAGCCGTTCCTCATATGACATTTCTTCCAGACCCTCAATCATCCCAGTCACCCTCCTCTGGACCCGTTCAAGATTGTCAATATCCTTTTTAAATTGAGATGCACAGAACTGGACACAGTATTCCAGGTGGGGTCTGACCAGAGCAGAATAGAGTGGTACTATCACTTCCCTTGATCTAGACATGATGCTTCTGTTGATGCAACCACTAATTAAGTGGTTGGTATTTTACTTTGTGGGAAGCATGCTGGGCAGATCATATTTAGACTGCTGGCCCCCCAAATCATTCAGGGATCAAACTTAATGGAGCCAGTGTCTCCAATCATAGAATGGCTGCAGTGGAGACAGCTGTTGGGAGTTCAATTCCCCAACGTGACACCTTCAGAGAGAGCATACTCCATAATCCATAGGTTCTTTCCAGCTTTGGAGTTCTAAGAGGATGAGACTGAGGATGATGCTTTTGGTAATTCTGGCCCCAAATTAACTTTCCCAAGCTCTGTGTAGGCAAAAAACAAACACTGAACATTAGAGATGGGCACGAAACAAAAAAATGGCATTTTGTTTGTCGTTTGTCGTTTAGGGGGTCCGTTTCGGTTCGTTTCCATTTTTCGTGAATTTTTGCAAAAAAATCGTTTTCGTTTTCATTTGTTTCATTACCGTTTCGTTACCATTTATTTCAATTTTTGTGATTTTTTGTGATTTTTTTAAAGCAGTTCACTGTATTGCCATAACGAAAACGAAACGCACGACAAAATTTCCGGTGTTTCTGTTCATTTCGTTTCATTTTGGAGACAAAATTCGTTTGTCGTTTCGTTGCGTAATGAAATGAAAAAACAGAAAAGGAAACGAAAAATTGTTCATTTTGTGCCCATCTCTACTGAACATAGATGCTTGCCCTGCATCTGCGGTGAAAGGGAAAAGGCAGGGGGTTGGAATGGATGGCCCTTGAGGTCTCTTCCAACTCTATGATTCTACGAAACAACTGTCCGCGTATGACATGGCAATATAACATTTATAGATATTTAAATAACTTATCTGGATGTTAGAAATCCACACACACAACACAGTCCAAGTGTTGAATCAGTCACAGTCTTCGCATTAATTGAATCCCAACCATGTGAACTTGGACCAGTGAGTTTCAACTTTTAGTCCTCCATCTGTTTTGAACTTCTAGAAGCGCCAGTCAACATGTCCAGTGGAACAAGATCCTTGGAGTCCCAAACAGCTGGAAGACTGAAAGTTGAAAAAGACTGAGTTCCACCTCTGAACAGTTGCAATAAACATCTGGAATCTGTTGAAGGAAAACACAAAATCTGACCTCCTGCCATTGAGATCTCAATCTCCCACCTTGTTGCTGTGCAAATGAGGCTCCCAGGAAATCCATTAGGATTTTGTAATCCTACTAGGGTTCTTCTTCCAGAAGAAGGTATCAGGTAACTTCCTAAACTGTCAGTCACCTTGTAAAAGGGACCATTGTGATATTCCTTTGACCCTACCCTTTGTGTGTGGTTGAGTTCTAGTGATCAGTCTTATGGATGGATGAGATTGTGTGGTATGGTTGCATTTCAGAGATCAGTTCACATTCATGTGTGATTCAAAACTAGGGAGAAGGAGCCATATCAGCTTGCCGTCTGGATATCAATGTGGTTTTCTGTTTGCAGTTCAGGTGGTGTTTTTTGTGTAAATATGGAGAGGCCAAATTAAGTTCATTAATGGGACTTAAATACAGGAATTGAGTTGGTTTTTACACTGTAATGAGCATCTTTGGTTCTTGGTGGCTCAGTGGACTAAGGCTCCAGAAACGGTCAGCTGCAAAGTTGGCAGCTCAGCAGTTCAAATCCTGGGTGATAACTCCAGCTCCTGCCAACCTAGCAGTTCGAAAGCATGTAAATGGAAGTAGATAAATAGGTACCGCCATAAAAAGCAGGAAGGTAAAACAGTGTTTCCTTGTAGCCATGATGGCCACGTGGCCATGGACTTGCAAAACACTGGCTCTTCAGCTTGAATACGGAGATGAGCAGCACCCCTAGAGTGGGTGGCTGGGTCGGCACTCTAAAAACAAACAAAAAATAAAAATAAAATAAAATGAGTGCTTTAAAAATATTTTTTTTAAAGGAGCGCTGACCCAGCCCCAGGGGTGGCCAGGTCAGTGCTCCAAAAACAAGATATTTTTTAAAAAAAAATCCCTGACCCGGCCCCAATGGCCATGCAGTCAGCACTTTAAAAATGATAGAAAGGAGCGTTGACCCAGCCCCAGGGGCCATGCGGTCGGCACTTGAAGGGGGGGGGAATGAGGCACTGATGCCAAGCCAGTGCCTCAAAAAGCCCCTGCTGCCGGAGCCAGGATCATCCCCCGCCACCACTGCCACCACTGCCCGGTAAGTCAGACCCAAACCGGGATCGTATGAATTTTTTTAAAAAATCGTATGAACCCGAACAAAACCAAACCAAGGGTTGGGCCGAAACAAATGATCCCGAACCGAACCGAACCAAGGGTTGGCCCAAAACAGATGATCCCGAACCATGGGTTTTCTGTTTCACACCAACCCGGCCACCGCTGGGGTCTGGTTGGCATTCCTTTTTTATTTTTATTATTATAATCATAGCAATCAATATTTACTAGTCAAGAGGGCTGTATACTACCTCTCACATCAGAAGCAGTATGGCTTTCTCTTTGTATATTGTCTGTCATATGGAATGTGTTTCTAGTTTGTTTTGTTTTATATGGCTTCTCCATCGTCAACTGATTAGTAACTGTGTGAAGATAATGTTGGACAAGACAGGATTCCCTATTTTTAACAGCACTTCCCTGGAGGCACAGCTGTGCAGTTGGGTGCCCAGTTTGGGGATGATTGCTGTAGGAAAGATTTCCTTTCTTGTTGCACCCCTTCCCAATCCAGACTCCAGTCGACGGCGTTACCTTGATCATCCAAACTCATTCGTCTTCCTTGGCCCTTGTATTACAGACCTGGTAATTGCTGCTTAACACGCTCCATGAGATTTTATAAAATATTAATGGCTTATTATTCTTATTACAGGTGGGGGAAAATGGATCCCTCCTGCAAGGTAATGGTCTTATTTCACTCTGCTCTGAAACACTAAGAAATATGTGCCCTAAATTCCAGTGCAGATACAAGTCACAAAGGACCAATTTGGGGGGAATTAATTTCAGTGAATGAGCCCATGAGCAAAACTTCACATCAATATATGCAGATATTCTCCCCTGCCCCCGCCCACCTTTCTCTCTTTAAAGGATGAGGTAACACATAGAGAGTTCAATTTCCTCAAAATCAACTCATCCTTTTGTACTTTATTGTATTTTCTCTTTATTCAATATTTATTCACAGCCACCATACCATAATGATAATCTCAGAACTGTATAGTTGGAAGGGACCCTATGGATGACTGAGTTCAGGTCCTGTCAAGGAGACCCGGTGGGGAATCCCTCTCACAAACCTCCAGCTCCACAGCGAGGGACCTCAGTCACTGAGATTTCCCACAGGAGGAACTGTTGTGTTCTGTTGTTTTATTGCTCTTTTAACCTTATTGTTAACCGCCCGGAGTTCCCTCGGAAGATGGGCGGTATAAATATATAATAAATAAAAAATAAGATAATAAATATAAACCAAAGCAGAACTAGAGACTGAAATTAGGAAAGGCAGCCATGAGGGAATTAGTAAAGAGCCTTCAAGATAATGATGGACGAGGACAAGGACATGAGATCCAGACAAGGATGCTTATCTCAATAGTAGCTTAGATCATTCAGAGAACAGTATTCCTCATTAGTTAAATGGTCATGAGTGTGGGAGCATGAAGAAAGCTCTCTCTCTCTCTCTCTCTCTCTCTCTCTCACACACACACACACACACACACACACACACACACACACACACACACACACATGATGAATGGATGTTGGGGAAAGACCTTTATTAATACCACAGGTTTCCAAAAATATATTAATATCTAAATTATGCAACAACAACAACAACAACAAAAGCCTAAAATCTCTCTAATAGCTAAAATGTCTAGCCTCCTGGTATGCTGATTTGGGGATATCACGAGAAGATGAACAGCTAAGAAACAATAAAGGAAGCCATAGAACTGAATTCGTAAGATTTGAGCACAAGGGCTGTTAGGGCCTTTGGAGTGTCCTTGTTGTCAGATGGGTAATATGTAGGCCAAATAAATAAATAAATAAATAAATAAATAAATAAATAATGGGGTAGGGAAACTGATGAACAGCCCTCACTAAGAGTTTCCTGGAAACAGCCCCCAACAAAGCTCTAGATCATAGCGTGCACCCCAGATAAACAAGCAGAGGGCTGTATTCTTCAGTTTGTTTTGAATGTTATAGCTCATATGATGGAAAGAGAAGCAGATAATCGATATTCACGTCATGCTTTTTGGAAAGCACCAGGTGATTGTTGAATGTCACTTCTAATTACTGCACAGTGGCTAAATCTTCCTGGAAAAAGCCACCATCCCTCTGTTTCTTGTTCACACCAGCTTGCTACAAGGTGTACTCACTAGGTTCAAATATCAAGGGTTTCCTGACAGCTGTTCATGCCTTTGTGCCTTCAGATCAAGTTTCTTTCCACAGCTGCTGAGTTATATTGGGCTGCCCCTTTTCTGCCAGAGCCAGATTCTGGCTGATGAGAAAAACAATAACAGAAAAAGGATTTGTTTTGAGTAATTCTTTTCCCCCTGCAATGTCTGATCTGTTTACAATCACATCAGCAGGGGCGTATCTAGGGCGGAGGCATAAGGGTACATCTGCCCTGGGCGCGGCAACCTGGGGGCCCCTGGAGGGGAAGCAGGAGGAGGAAGCCGTGCACCCTCCCGCTGCCCAGCAGTCCTCCTTTCCCCTAAGGCCTGGCAACGGCACCCCCTCCACCCCCTCCACTGCCACAGTACCCTCCTCCTCCTCTTCCTCGCCTGGGTGCACACACATACACGCACATGCCCCTCAGCCCACGTGCCCGTGTGCACATGCACCCAACCCATGCCCACAGGGTGCAGTCCCCATTGCTGGGTGGGTGTGATGTGGGGGGTGGCAGGAAGGATGCAAAAATGAACTTTGTCGCCAGGCGCGCCAAATCCTGGCTACACCTCTGCACATCAGTCCCATGGAGATGAGCTCGAAGTGCCATTAGACATCCAACCTTGATCCATGACAGGGCCATCTCAGAGGTGGCACTTTATCTCTGTAACTCTTTCCTCTTAAACACTATTTAGAGGTTCTGCAACTCTTCCCAGAAACCCTTGCTAACACAGCTAGCGGTGAAGGTTTCTGCGAATTTTAATCCAAGAACATCTTAGGACCTAAGGTTGGGAACCACCGCTCTAACTTTTTTTGGTGCTGGTTTAGTTAGTTAGTTAGTTAGTTAGTTAGTTCGTTAGTTAGTTAGTTAGTTAGTTAGTTAGTTAGTTAGTTAGTTAGTT
>JAHTLZ010000195.1:397719-419547 GCA_023846285.1 Phrynocephalus versicolor
TTAGTTAGTTAGTTAGTTAGTTAGTTAGTTAGTTAGTTAGTTAGTTAGTTCGTTCGTTCGTTAGTTCGTTCGTTCGTTCGTTCATTTATTCATGCATTACTTTGTTCTGATTTTTGCTGTCGCATCAAACTAAACGCCACCATAAAATTCTTTGGGTTAGAATGCCAGCATGGTGTACTGAAATGGTTCCCAAACCTGGGTCCCTAGACGTTCGTGGACTACAAATCCCAGCAATTATCTCCAGCACAAATAGTGGCAAGAGTTTCTAGACATTTTTTAGGGACCCAAGGTTGAAAACCACTAGTGTATTGGTTACAATGTTGAATCGGGACTTGGGCAATACATGTTCATATTCCTGCATTGGTCCATGAAATTCACTAGTTAACATCCTGTTGAATTTGTTATAATAGGCCTTCCTGAAGGATATATGGGCTTTCTCCTTCAGGACAATTCTGCACTAGTCAGTGCTCAGGTGGCTGAATTTCTAACAGCTGTATTTAAAAAAGAGCAACCCTCTATGAACTTTAGTTAGACCATTGATGAGATTTATTTTATAATGTTCTGTGTAACTGTTTAGTCTTTATTTGTGTGCTTCCTTTGTTTTAATGCCATTAAAGGTTTATGGAATGGATGGACATATACAGTGGTACCTCAACTTACGAATTTAATCCATTCCAAATGCATGCTAAGTCGAACTACACTTAAGTCGGGGTACCTATCTAAAAAATTTAAAAAATGAATTAAAAAATTAAAAAATATATTTGTAAGTAGAGCAGACCATATCTAAAATTTGTAAGGTGGCAGTTAAAATGCCAACGATTTTCAGATCTTAAGTCAAATTGCTCTTAAGTTGAACTGCTCGTAAGTCAGGGTTCATTTTAAATGGAAAAAAGCAATTTCTTTTCGTTACTAACAAAATGCTGCTTCCATGTTTCGTTTTGTTTTGTTTCACTTCGTTAGCTAATGCCAGCAAATGATGAAACAGCATTTTTTTTTTGTTTGGTGACCATCCGTAGTATTGTAGATGCCATGTGTTTACCTCCACTGCCTCCTCTGCACAACTACTCACTTGGTGGCATCTCTGCAAGCTTCCATGCCCCACCTCCTCATCTGAATGAACGATTGTGCATAAAAGGGACCGGAGGGTAGCACAATGCAGCCAGTGATGTGGGTGATGGCGTGGAGGTGGGGGAGGGAAAAGCCTGCCCCCCCCCCGAACTCTTCTGCAGGTTCCAGGACGAACCGCAGTTCGTGCCCATCTCTAATCAGGATATCTGTAGTAAGACAAAAGCCTTGTCCCTCATGAGAGGGAACATAAATGTAACTCATGATGAGCAAATAAAGCAGATACGGGCATTTGTTTCCAATAATATCATTCTTCTGGCAAAAAGGAAGGAAGGAAGGAAGGAAGGAAGGAAGGAAGGAATTAAATTAAATTAAATTAAATTAAATTAAATTAAATTAAATTAAATTAAATTAAATTTCTTCCCAAACTCATTTGCCAGGCCTTCCCCTAGTGACCAGGCTTTCCTGGTGGCTAGGAGTGTCCTTCCTTTGAAGCCTTGCCCTGTATATTTGACTTCTTGCCCAAGAAGCTGGAACTTGAGGGTGTATTTTTTTCTGTAGAAATGAAGCAGGACACACAGACATGACCAGTACAGGGCAGCCGAGGGAGATAACACAGCAGCTGTGAAAACCCAACTGGCTGAACAATAAAGATTTCCTATTTTAGCTGTACTTCTGAATCTGGCCATTATCGCTTTAAGTAAAGAAGATCCGCAGCCCATTAACTCTGGCAAATTGTCACTTCCATTACTGAGGAGTATGAAATGAGGGTGTCTATGTCTCCCCCAGGAAGACAAGTTTCAAGAATCCATCAATCTTCCCCTGCTTTATGGCAATTAAGCAGACATTCCTTCTGCACCTTTCTCATTGCTCCCCACCAAGGTTTTAGCAGATCACGCGAGTCAACCATGCAGCATAAGTATATGAGACTTGTAGTTTTAAAAAAAGAAGAAGGAATGCGGCAGATAAGATGGGGGCTTTGTTGACCTTACCCTTGTCACTTGACATGACCAGGCACCGCGGTTCTATTTCGTTTTGCAGACCTAAAACACGATAAGTGCATTAAGATATGAAATGTTAAGTAAATGAAAACTGCAATTAAATGGAAAGTGGAAGGGGAAGGGAAGTTCTGGAAATAAACCCAGGGGAAGGCATTGAGAATAGCTCCTACAAAGAGGCAAAGCAGAACATGGGAATGGAAAGTAGGACATTGGAATAAGAAACAGGGACTCTTCCTGCTACTCCAAATATTGAAACCTTTCCTTCCACATCAACTGGTGGACTTTGCCTACAATTCCATCCCCCATTGGATATTTGTTACCCTTGGACTCCCTCTATACCAGGCATGTCCAAAGTCAGGCCCGGGGGCCAAATGCGGCCCGTTTTCAAATTCTGAGTCTCCTGCTGCCTCTTCTCCTCACTGGCTCAACCTGTCATGGATCCCCATCAGCTGGCCTCTCCCCATACTGGATGGAGATGTCAGCTTGCAGTTTTATGCTTTGCCTGCCCTCCCTGCCTCCCTCTGCCTCCCCAGCTATCTGCCTGGCCTACCCGCCCCTGGCTCTGTTGTTGCAGCATCCTCCCCGCTTCCTGGTATGTCTTATAGGCTTGTCCAAAGTCTGGCCCAGGGGCCAAATGCAGCTGAAGGGTCGGCCGGCCCCCACACATTTTCACCTCACCAAATCTGGCCTTCCTTGCAAAAAGTTCGGACACCCCTGCTCTACACTGCCTGCCATTTTTCGAACCATCATTCCCACAGAGGCTAGAACAAGTGGTTCTCATGTTTTCCTCCTGCTTGGTCTTGGGAACTTCTGTTCCCAGAATCCCTGGCTGTTTGATATTATGCCTGGGTCAACCAGCAGCTGATGTCCAAAATCTAACTTGGCAACAGAACTTTTGCTATAGATAAGAATAATGATCTTAGAATTTTAGAGCTGAACAGGACTGAGTGGGTCATGGAGGTGAGCCCCTGTCAAGGAGGCTCAGTGGGGAAATAAATTCCCAGTCTCTGGCTCCGAAGCCCAATACTCAAACCACTGAGTTATCTGGCGAAAACCTCTATCAACTCTACTTTGGTTCACCAAGAACAGTCAACGATGCCCATAATTTCTTCCAAGTTTTCCTAGAAGCAAAAAAATCATTCTTTAAAGGCATCAAAGACACTTTCTGGGACATCTTGTGCAGGAAATGTGCCATTTTGCATGGACATTGTAATAATTCTATGCAGATTGGTGTTTCTTCAAAACAAAACAAAAATCATAGAATCACAGAATCATAGAATCATAGAATCACGGAGTTGGAAGAGACCTCAAGGGCCATCCACTCAAACCCCTTGCTGTGCAGCCCAATGTGCCTTGGTGGGATTGAAGGGAAATGCTTGAGGAAGCTGCACTGTAATTTCCATGCTGTTTGATGTCTTTGATCAGTATTTTCAAATAATTTAAATTACAATTTTTCCTATGGGTATAGAATCATAGAGTTGGAAGAGACCTCAAGGGCCATCCAGTCCAACCCCCTGCCATGCAGGAACCCCCATCAAAGAACTCCCAACAGATGGCCATCCAACCTCTGCTTAAAAACTTCCAAAGGAGGAGACTCTACCACCCTCTGTGGCAGCATATTCCACTGCTGAATAGCTCTAACCATCAGTAAGTACTTCCTAATATTTAAATTAAATCTTGTTTCCTGTAGTTTGAAACCATTGCCTGAGTCCTAGTCTCTGAAGCCATGGAAAACAAACCTGTCCACATTTCAATATGACGTCCTTTCAAATATTTAAATAAATCTCAGCCCCCCCCTTTGTTTTTTGGTAAGGCTAAACATTCCCAGCTCTCTAAGCTGCTCCTCCTAAGACATTTCTTCCAGACCCTTAACCATCTTGGTCCCCGTTCTCCAGCCAGGTGCCTCCCATCCTATATCTGTGCAATTCATTATTTAAAACTTAGATGGAGGACCCTGCATTTCTCTCTGTCGAAAACCATTCTGTTAGCTTTGGTCCAGCATTCTAATCTGTCAAAATCATTTTGGATTTTCATCCTTTCCTCTAGGGCAGTGCTGGCAAACCTATGGCACGGGTGCCACAGGTGGCACTCGGAGCCTTTTCTGTGGGCACCCGACATCGCCCCTTCACAGCCACCTGTATTCAATTTAAATTGCTGTATTGGTACTTGGTGAAAAATTAGTGGGTTTTGAATCGCAGTTTGGGCACTCGGTCTCTAAAAGGTTCGCCATCACTGCACTAGGGAATTAGCAACCCCTCCCAATTTGGTATCATGACCATGAAACATCCTAGAAAGCCTGCAAGATATTCAAAGAAGGGGGAATCTCATACAAGTAAGTCTAACTACAAAGAGAGAATGTTTCTTTTTAAATGTTTGGCTTGGTTTCTCACCAAGTGCAAGAGGCTGTGCGATTCTCATAATTCCCACTGAAATCCAGTCTTAAAGCATTTGATTGCAGCAGACATTCTGGAATTCTCCCAAGTGGTGCATATTTCCAGGTGGCATGATTTTTTGGGGGGAGGGGTCTTTTTAAGCAATGTGGGGTTTGGGAGCCTGGAAGACAAACAAGTGAGTCCTAGATCAAGCCAGACCTGAATTCTCTTGGAAGCCAAAATGATGAATCTGTGATGCTTCTGCATTTTAGACAACGTCCTGAAAATACTTGCTAGAAAGGACGCTAATGCTGAGGTAAGCAGGAGGCAACAGGAAAAGAGGAAGCCCAACTATGAGATGGATTGACTCAATAAGGAAACCACAGCCCTGAGTTTGCAAAACTGACCAGGACGGCTAATGATAGGATATTTTGGAGCCACTCATTCATCGGATCACCAGGCTCGGAGGCAGCTTGACACCACATAACAATGACCAACCAGTGAGTTTCCCTTTGGGCAGGTGGTTGAGCGGTTGACAGTGGAACATCATGGCATGATTTACATCTGCCAGGACAGACTCCAGATGTCCTTATATTCTGCTGAATTCAGCAGTTCATTTTTCAAAGATCTACCTAACGTCTGAATGGGCATGGTCTACTAAGGCTGATATTTCACGTCCATCTCATTGCTGTTTGCGGTCCTGCTTGGGACCGGTACAAAGTAATCTAACCACACGTCCATTGCGGGCTGACGGGAGTTCGTCCCGACCATGTCCCCTGAACTGTGATTTAAGCGGGATGAGAGATTCCCCTCCCTGGCCTCGGGGATCTGCTCGTCACGCTTCTCATTCCGAGATGAGTGGCCATGAGGTAAGGCTCGTCACGCAACATGCCATTCTCCATCTAGTGGCAGGAGTGTGAAGTGCCATTTGCCAGTACATTCCCTGTGGAGTCAGCAACGCGGTGCTGAGAGATTAAAAGACAAATGCCTCAAACTTAGCTCCATAACTCATTGAAGGCAAGGGTTCGGAGGATCGAAACATCGAAAAATGGAAGGTCTGGCTGGGGAAAAAGGAGAACAAAGGCATGGAATTTCACATTTCATTACAAAACGAGGACGTGTGGTAACAGTCATGCCGGTATCATCCATCACACCCGTGCGTGCATGGGAACAGGGACAGAACCACAAGAAGACCACGTGACTGCGACTGACATCAACACGCAACGAACTTCCTCCCGGGACAAGAATGGATGTGAAATAATCGTCTAAGAGAGGAAAGGTGCTAGCTTTTGCACTAAGGCATTCACATTCAAGTGGAGAGGAGCATCCCCTTCTTAAGCACTATGATTATGTGACAAGAAGATTGAACCACTTAGAGTGGAAGATTATTGCTTGTTTTCCAGCCATTGGGTCCAGTAAACTGAGCTGTGAAAATTAAGCATGAAGGCATTTGCTAATGTTCTCAAAATTACTTTCTTTTCTTTTTCCTCTCTTTTTTTAAATGAAAAGAAAATGTGATTATAATGGGTATAGTTTTGCTCGAATGGCTTAAGTAACAATATCAAATATAGATGTAGATTGCTCAACTCCAGAAGACGACGAAACTTCATTGAGCCGTCGGTGATGTTGGGGTAATTTTGTCTTCTTAAAAGCTCATCAGGTTTGTTAGCACAGAAGGCACCTAGCGTGGCCGAAAGCCATTAGGAAACATATATCTACACACTCATGTAGCGCAAGATCGCAGAGAGTAAAATTTGATGTTACTTTTTCTTCCTCATTAATGTTTGAATATCTTCAAAAATTGCACCTACAAGAAAAGCTGAGATCAGAACGTCCATGAAATATGGAGGGGGGTTGCTGGAACAGACTCCTGTTGGGAGTGATAGACATTTTAAAGGAGCCAAACAGGCCAAACTAATTACGTTGGGCATCTCCAGAAAGCGAACTTCATAGCTACAGTCTTTTGGGCTGTGCCCCTTAAAAGTCTTTTACTGGGGGGAGTGGAACCCCAGTTCTCCAGGACACACCACAGGGCTTCCAGGCAAGGGTACTGGATGCAGTTAGTCATAAAAACATAAGAATATAAGAAGAGCCCTGCTGGATCAGACCAAAGGCCCATCTACTCCAGCTTCCTGTATCTCACAGTGGCCCCACCAAATGCCTCTGAGAGCACATGAGACTAGATATCTGTCTCCTGATACCACTCCCCTGTATCTGGCCCTTGAAGTACCCCAGTTTTAAGCCTGCAGATTATACATCTCCCTCATGGTTTGTAACCTGTGATGGACTTTTCCTCCAGGAATCTGTCCAATCCCCTTTTGAAGGCATCCAGGCCAGATGCCATCACCACCTCCTGTGGCAGGGAGTTCCACAGACTAACAACGCACAAGTCAATCCTTGGGGGGTGCATGGTGAAGAAAGCCCCTTCTCCCGCCATTCTGTAAGCATAGCAATGCCCTCAGGAGGTGGGACCAAACACTATTCAGGCTTGGCGGGTCTCTCCCCTTTGTGGCAGGCTGTGGAGAAAGAAGAAAATGGAGGCAGGCCTTTTGGTTACTGTAGGGAGATATTTTGGTGGAGTTCCATGGTGGGGCCACTTGCACCTGTTGCTTCCTCTGTCTGCAGTGGGCTCACTGCTGGTTCTCAAGCCTCCAGGGCCTCCTGGTGCTTAGCCTGGCTCTAACAGGCCCCTTCCTCCAGCAGCAGTAGCAGCTTGACCCAGAAGCTGGTCTCCAGATAAAACACAGCAGACCTTCTCCCAACCAGTTGTCAACTTCTCTGGTAGCAACTAGAGATGGACACGAAATGAACAATTTTTCATTTCCATTTTCATTTTTTCATTTCGTTACACAATGAAACAACAAACGAATTTTGTCTCCAAAATGAAATGAAACGAACAGAAACACCGGAAATTTTGTCATGCGTTTCGTTTTCGTTACGGCAAGACAGTGAACTGCTTTAAAAAATCACAAAAATCACAAAAAAATTAAAATAAATGGTAACAAAATGGTAACGAAATGAACGAAAACAAAAACAATTTTTTTGCAAAAAATGCACGAAAAACAGGAAACAAACCGAAACGGACCCCCTAAACGACAAACGACAAACAAAACACAATTTTTTTGATTCGTGCCCATCTCTAGTAGCAACAGCACCACTTGTCCCTTGCATGTCTCCCATGCCAAAGCATCCACCCAACAGTTTGGCTCTCCTGCATCACTCTCCTCCTTAAGTCACAGCCCTGTCATGGCTACCTCTGTGTCCCTGTGTCCCTCAAGAGATCATACACCTCTTCCTCATCAATGCCCCAATCCACAGGTGGGTTGCAGGACAAGATTCTCACCCTTATTCCTCTCAAAGGAGGTGAAGAACCCTGTCCTGTGAGCAGAGGGACCCTGGCTGGCCCACAGTGTCTCTTCCCATTAGAAAACAGAGAGACACTTTCTGTCACTTCAGATCTTTGCCCCTTCATGCCTGCTCTTGTATCTTCTAAAAACAAGAATATACCAATATGGAAACAACTCATATTCTTGTAACAGACTCATCCTCCATGCAAGTGTGAACATAAATCATCACCACATCCTGTGGCAGGGAGTTCCACAGACCAACAACACGCTGGGTAAAAAAAAATATTTTCATTTGTCTGTTCTCACTATCCCAACCCTCAATTTTAGAGGATGTCCCCTAGTTCTGGAATTTTGTGAGAGGAAGAAGAGTATCCCTCTATCCACTTTACTCATACCCTGCATTATATTGTACGTCTCAATCATATCCCCTCTCAGGTGCCTTTGTTCTAGACTAAAGAGCCCCAAATTTTTAGCTTTTACTCATAAGGGATGTCCACCAACCCAGTAATCATTTTAGTCACTCTCCTTTAGTTTCTCTCTCTCTCTCCCTCTCTCCGCCTCCTCTCTCTCCTTACTTACCTACCTACCTACTACTAGTCTGTAGCGGTGAATGTTTATCATAACGTGATGTCCTGGAGAAGAGTCCAGGGAGATTTGTCACTCTATTGCTTGTATTAAAATAGATCTCCCCACATGGAACTGTGCCAGAATCGATACCAGATAATTGGAAAAGGGAATCATGAGCCTAAGGAGAAGATTAAGCTAGAACAAGGGTATAAAATGTGATAATTAAACAAGTACTTTTGTATTCTCCAGGTGGGCTAAAAGGAAAGTGCTTACGTTGTCATTTAACATGGATCAGAGAGGGGGTGCATTATCATCCAATTGTAATACTGGGGTTTAATGGCACTATGGGTCACAAACCGATCAGCGCATTGATCGTTTGTCCCATTTTATAGCCCCCCCCGTTAAACTGCTTTCAGCTGGTGAATCATCTTTATTCATTGTTTCTTTGCTTAATTGGGGCCTATCATAGTCTGATCTGCACAGGCCTTCTAAAATGATATACTCTTAGCATTTAAATTAAAACACTTCATAATTGGCAAGTTCATGTTTGCCTCTTTGGACATTACCTGACTATGTGTGCTGCTTTACCAACTGACTCATGCAGGCAAGACTACCAGGAAGCAAACACTCTGTGTTGTGTAAGGTATATAATGAAACAGAAAATGGGATCTCCTAGATGTGAGTTAGGTCTCTATGGGTCCAGAGGTCGGGGGTTCCATTCCCCGTGCTGCCTCATTCAGAAGGGCTGAACTCAATGGCCCAGAGGGTCCATTATAGTTCTGCAGTTCACACATCATCAGCATCAGCATCAATGCTGATTCAATTCTGTGTTCTAAACAAAATTCATAACCCCATCAGTTGTGATTCGAAGTTGAGAAACCTTGCCATCAGCATGGATGACCCTAGGACAGTGGTTCCCAACCTTCCTCATGCTGTCACCCTTTAATACAGTTCCTCATGTTATGGTGACCCCTTGCCCTGCTTGGAAGAGGCCACAAGCCCCCTTTGACAGGCCACTGCTGCAGGTGCCATAGAGAACTTCCCTCTACAGGCACCCTCAGCCAATCGCAGTCTCCGGTGCCATTGACTGCCATCCCCTCCAGCCTATCAAGCTGTAACTCACTCTTTCTCCCCTTTCTCCCTCTTCTTCCTCTAGACCCAAGCGTTTGTGCCTCTTCCCCCCCCCCCCCCCGGCTCATGGCAACTGTTGTGACATGGGGTTTAGTGATTTCAGGAGTGATTTCAGCTCTTAGACATACAATACAGACAAACAGACAAAACAAACAATATAAAGTCAGTACAACAATCAAAACATGCACACACTCACAGACAGAAAAAAATAGTCAAAAGAATCATCGGCAAGGGGCAGCTCTGAGGGAAGAGAGGATTTTTTTTTTACAAAAAAAGAAATTGTTAAAGGTTGCCAAATCCCTCTCTAAAAAGCAAAGTTTTTAGTGCTTTTTTGAAGGTGGGCAGGGACTATGCTAGGGGCAACTCACTCGGAAAATGGTTCCAGAGAGAGGGCCCAGCCACAGAGAAGGCATGGTTATGGGTAGCTGATTTCCGCGCCTCCCTGGGCATGGTCACTCGGAGTGAGAGTGCCTGCGACATTCTAGTGGGCCGGGTCTCAGTTGATCTTTGGAAGATACGCTCTGACAGGTATTCAGGTCCCAAGCCATTGAGGGTTTTATAAACCAAAACCAGGACCTTGAACCTTATCCAGAGTGCAACAGGCAACCAGTGCAGATGAGCCAGAACTGGAGTGATACAGTCATATCTATGTGCACCTACCACTAGTGTGGCCACTGCATTCTGTACCCACTGAAGTTTCCGGACAAGGGAGATTTATTTATTTATTTATTTAAATACTGCCTGATTTCCCCAAGGGAACTCAGAGCAGTGAACAATACAAACAATTCTAAACAAAGGTAAAGTGATCCAAAACAATTTTAAAAATTCAATCAAATCAAGAATATGAGGGCAAGCTGGCAAAAACACAGGTGGACAAACAAACAGCAAAACAAATCAACCTCCTTGATTGCCGAAGGCAGCCTTACACTGCCAAGTTATCAATAGCTTCTTGAAGGCCGAGAGGGGCTCTGCCATCCTAACTTCACTTGGAAGATGATTCCAGGGTGTAGGGCCTGCCACAGAGAGGGCATAATTCCAGGTTGAGGCCTTTTGCACCTCCCGAGGAGTGGTGACCCAAAAGAGAGAGGGACTGTGATATTCTGGTGAGCCAGGCTTAGGATGACATGCTCCATCAGATATTCTGGTCCCAAGCCATGGAGGCTTTTGTATATCAAAAACAATACCTTGAACCTTATTCGAGAGGCAACGGGTAGCCAATTCAAGCGAGCCAGAATGGGGGTGATGTGGTCACACCTGCCTACACCAACCACCAGCCTGGCCACTGCATTCTGGACCTGCTGCAACCGCCAAACAAGGGTAAAGGGAAGCCCCATGTAAAGAGTGTTACAATAGTCTATCCTTGAGATGACCAGCGCTTGCACAACCGTCCTCAGGGAGTTTCCATCAAGGTATGGGCGAATGTGGGCGATTAGCCTGAGCTGGTAGAATGCTGCCCTGGGTACGGCTGTCACCTGGGACTCCTGGGACAATGCCAGATCCAGGATGACGCCCAGACTCTGCACTCTATCAACCAGCTGGAGGAGAGTCCCATCCAAGCTGGGTAGAGGGCTACTATACCCACTCACCCCCCCCCACCCAATGAACAGTACCTTATCCTTCTGGGAAAGCTGTTGAGCAGCCTGGTTAGGATTGGGAGCATCATTCTCAGCTGGTTTTGGTCCTTCCTTGGTAGCTGATCCCAGATGATCCAGCATGAAGATAGAATCTATTTTATTTGGGATCTTTGCTATGGGGTCTCACAGGGACCAACCATCTCCCCCAATGCTTTTGAATGCCTACATGGAGCTGGTGGGAGAAGGCATATGGAGAATTAAGGTTTGGTGTCACTGTAAGGGTTCAGTTTTTGCCCAGGCGTCCCACCCTCCCAACTTCAAAGAAGGCATCTCTCGTAACAAAGAAACAGAACTTTTATTGTGTTCATCAACGGTAAACAGAGTTTTTCTTCTAACAACAGTGTCAACTTCTTTAACATCCGATAAAAACGGGTTCTTCCCTCCATAGGTCGGGGTCTCTAGAAAGTGATCAAATTCCCCACCACCACCTGTGGCTATTCGGTTCTACCAGGGTTCTCTTTCTCCTTCTCCAAAAGCCTCAGCCCTTCCACCTGAGTCCCAATCTCCTTCAGGGAAGTTTGGGGGGGTCCCCACTTGTATCCCAACTTCCAAAGTGAATCTGGGACCACGTGGTCTCGGTTTGGTGTATGCAAGGGGTAATCGGGTGTCTTGCTCAATTCCTCCCGCGGGTCCAAGGTCCCGGCCTTGATCTCCTGCCGAATCTTTACCAGCCATCTCTCTAGCTCTAAGTCCTTACAAATCTCTTTCAGCTTACGGTTGTACTCTCTATATTCTCTCTCACCCCAGTAACAACACTTCTGGCGGTGTGCTCTGCGCCTGTAGCTCTCAGCTTCTTTGTGTGGCATCATCATCTGTTCCCAATCTCCCATCCATGGGTTCTCCAACCACACCCATTCCCATCCTTCTGGGAGCTCTCTCTTCCCTCCCTTTTTACAGGCTGCAAACCCCACCTCCACGGGAGCGGATTGGTTCCCCTTTCCCACCAAGTCCTTCTTTTTACTTTCTTCCGCCCTCCGGTTCTCTTCCTTCTCCTTATCTCTAAGGGCATCATAGTACCCCTTCAGAGCCATGAACCTCTCCACAGGTGAAAGGTTCATCAGATTCTCAGGATTCTTTGGTTCCTCCATCGCCTCAGCTGGGCATGCAGGGGTCCCTCTCTTCCCATCAGAGAAGTTCCCCTCACAGTCACCAACACACTGATGACACAGAGCACTCTCTCTCTCTCTCTTCTCGTCCCATGCAGGTGGTGCTGTACAGATCCTTGACCACCACCTAATGTTGATAATGGGAAATGCATGGCAGGGGCGTTGGACTGAATGGCCCTTGAAATCTCTCCCAACTCTATGATTCTATGACTGGATGATGGCCAATTAATGGAAACTGAATCCAGATAAGACAGAGATTCCCCCTGTTCTTTATCTTGTGATTGCTTGTTTTCCTGGAAGAAACCACAATATGTGGAATGATTCTAATTCCTACACAAAACAACACATTTCCTGTGCAATATTCCCTGCAAAGGCACTGAGCCATGCAGAACTGGACAGGTAATTGTGTGAAAGAACACTTGGTGGGGAGACATCCAAGGGGCTATCATTTTTGTAGTCAGCTGGGGGGAAAGTCTACACGTACAGGGAGAAGTTAGTGAAGAGTCTTAGTGTGGTGAGACTCAGAAAACTGCAGACAGACAGACAGACAGACAGACACACACACACACACACACACACACACACAACTGCTTTCCACATTACTTGGCAGCATTTCCTCCCTGGCTGACTGCCAGCAGTGGTTTTCTAAGGTTTTCTCTCCAGCGGGCTTGGCTATTTCACTTTAGTGATATGGGCTGTCCTTACCTCTCTTTATCCTAGTCTTTGCCCTTCATCTCCATTCTTGAAGGACGTCATCCCCAGGGTTTTTCTTGGCCTAATCTTCCCTTTCCCCAATTGTCCTTCTTCCACTGCTCTGTTAACCTCATCTCTGCTACTCTTCAGCTGCAAATGAAGAGCAACCAATTGCAATATGCTGTATGTGGGTCTTAAAGAGAACTAAGGAAAGCATGGTTTAATGCTAGTAGTTTGAACTTGCAACCCAGGTGTGTCACTTGAGTGCTTGCACTAAGTGCAACTGGATTCATTGATTATTTTTCCCCCAGAGGTATCTGGTTGATCACTTTGAGAAATCAGAATGTCAGACCTACTGCTCCAACAGGACCCATTGGTGGTGGACTTTCTGGGTACTAAGAAAATGTGAAACAAAGGCCGTACAGATTTAGAATGAAAGAGTCATGCTGGGTCAGGCAACGGCCTACCTAGTCCAATGCAAATTTGACATCGTGGCTATCGAGATAGTTCTGGGAAGTCTACAAGTAAGTCATGAGGGTATCTGCTCATTTTTCTCAATGCATGAAGAGATATACTGTTGGTAGGATTCAAGGGCATGCAAATATCCATAGCTTCATCCTCCCTACATCACCTTTACTACATCTTGGCCCCAGAGTTACCATTAGGGAAAATAAGTATGTGCTTAGGGCATCTACATGGAAAAGGGGCAGCACTGAGGGTTGTTTTAGCACTGGATTTATAATGAGTTATGGTGAAAATGGTGCACCCTCCTTAACAAACCAAAGTAAAAGCAAGTACACTGCTTATAAACCATCCCATAGTGTTTAAACCACTCTCTGGTCAGTTTACAAGCAATTATCTAGGCTGCACATTCCCTCAGCTCTATGCCAGCAAACTGGGTACTAGTTTTATCAACCTCAGAAGGCTGGAAGTAGGGATGGGCAGGAAACAAAAAAAATACTGTTTTGTCATTTCGCTACATAACGAAACAAAATCAAACGAAAGGAGGAAGCAGCATTTTGTTATAGACAAAACAAAACAGTCATTTTTCCATTGAAACAAACCATTTCATTACATTGTTTCCAGGCTCCTGCTGAGCTGTCAATGGCTGGACCTCTTTAAATCTGGTCCATTCGGTACCTGGGGATCCCCCTGGTGCCAACTGGGGCAGTTTTAAAGGGGTCTAGCTGATAACAGCTCAGCAGCAGTCCTTTAAAAATGGCTCCTGGAGTCTTGGGCAGTGGGCACCTAATCTGGTGCCTCTAAGACCCAGGGGAGCCATTTTGTTTTATTTCATTTCATTTCATATGATTTTTTTAAAAAATCATGAGAAAGAAAAGAAAAGAAAATGGGGATGAGCATGAAATGAAATGAAACATTATTTTTTTCGTTCCATGCCCATCCCTAGTTGGAAGGCTGAATGACTCTTGAACCAGCTACCTGGAATTCAGCTCCAGGTCATGAGCACAGTTATAGCTGCAGTACAGCAGTCTAACCATTGTGCCATGAAGCTTAACCACATGCGTCCCTCTGGTTCTGGTACAATGAGGTGCTTCTTCCTAGATATTTTCTCCACCCCACACCTTGTTTTCTTTTTTTTTAATTGAGTAGTTTTATTGGGTTTTTTAGGGGGAAGCAAGGGGAAGGGGTATGGGGAGAAAGGAGTACAGTTTAAAATTTACATTGAATATATCAAGCAAAAAATAGCGATTTAGCATATTAATTGCCACCCATTCTCGCCAACAATATTAATAGATCACCAAATATTATCACAGTACTAATAGGTTTGTTACTTCTTGCCATCTTTTCCGAGAAATCCCATCGTAGTCTCCCTTTAAAAAGCCGGAGAGTCTGTCGATTTCAATACACCTTGTTTTCTAGGCCTCTGCCATGTCTCTCCTGATTTATTCAAGCTCAGTGAAAATTCTGCCATCCCTCGTGTTGAACCCCGAAGCCTTAGTGACAGGGACAGCAAAGGCACAATTCTGCTAGCCCTCATGGACATGTACACATTCTTGGGATCATAGCAACACGCTATCAGCCCAAGCAACGAGCTGTTAAGCGAGTCAGTAGGTTACTTGCCTCTGCTTGTTAAAGCGAAATCTGCTTTGAGGCAATTTTCCAGGATATGCTCTGATTCATAGAATCATAGAACCATAAAATCATAGAATCCTAGAGTTGGAAGAGACCTCAAGGGCCATCTAGTCCAACGCCCTGCCATGCAGGAACCCCATCACAATATTTCCGATAGCTGGCCATCCAGCCTCTGCTTAAAAACCTCCAAAGAAGGCGACTCCACCACCCCCTGTGGCAGTATATTCCACTGTCGAACAGCTCTAACTGTCATGAAGTTCTTCCTAATGTTCAAATGGAATCTCTTTTCCTTTAGTTTGAAACAATTGCCCCAAGTCCTAGTCTCTGAAGCCATGGAAAACAAACCTGTTCCCTCTTCAATATGATATCCTTTCAAATATTTAAACATAGCTATCATATCCCCCCTCAGCCTTCTTTTAGAGAGGCTAAGCATTCCCAGTTCCCTAAGCCGTTCCTCATAAGACATTTCCTCCAGACCCTCAACCATCCTGGTCACCCTCCTCTGCACCCGCTCGAGGTTGTCAACATCCTTTTTAAACTGAGGCGCACAGAACTGGACCCAGTACTCCAGGTGGGGTCTGACCAGAGCAGAATAGAGTGGTACTATCACTTCTCTTGATCTAGACACTATGGTTCTGTTGATGCAACCAAGAATCGCATTGGCTTTCCTGGCTGCCGCATCACACTGCTGACTCATGTTGAATTTGTGGTCCACCTAGACTTCCAGATCCCTTTCACAGGTACTATTCTCCATCCAAGTGTCCCCCATCCTATATCTGTGCAATTCATTATTTTTACCTAGATGTAGCACCCTACATTTTCCTCTGTTGAAATCCATTCTGTTAGCTTTGGCCCAGCATTCTAATCTGTCGAGGTCCTTTTGGATTTTCACCCTATCCTCTAGGGAATTAGCAACCCCTCCCAATTTGGTATCATCTGCAAATTTAATTAGCATACTCTCTTTTCCTTCCTCCAAGTCATTAATAAAGATATTGAACAGCACTGGACCCAGAACAGAACCCTGGGGCACCCCACTGGTCACGTCTCTCCAAGGCGAAGAGAGGCCATTGGGTGCAATCAGTCAACCAATTACAAATCCACATAACAGTTGCAGTATCTATCCCACTTTCTATTAACTTCTTAGCAAGAATACCATGGGGAACCTTACTGAACGCCTTACTAAAGTCCATATAAGCAATATCCACAGCATTCCCCTCATCCACCAGGCCTGTAATTCTATCAAAGAAAGAGATCAAATTAGTCTGGCATGACTTGTTTTTAAGAAATCCGTGTTGACTTCTTGTAATGACAGCATTGTTTGTTAAATAATTGCAGACTGACTGTTTAATAATCTGCTCTAGGATCTTTCCAGGAATTGAAGTCAAGCTGACTGGGTGGTAATTATTTTGGTCCTCTTTCTTCCCCTTTTTGAAGATGGGGCATTGGGAATTTTTTTTAATTTGTTCTTATTTTGAATTGTGAAACCATTTTGATTTATTGTATTTGTGCTTATTTGTATATTTGTTCTTTTTATTATGATGATTTGATTATTTTAATTATAATATATATGATTATGTGACTGTTGTCAGTCACATTTGTATTATGTATTATGTTGTTTATTTGGCTTTCCCTCACTGTTAGCTGCTTAGAGTTCTGCACAAGAAGATAAGCGGGATATAAATATAATAAATAAATAATAAATAATAAATAAATAATATTTGGTTTGATTGATTAGTTTTTATTTACTATTTAAGTTGTTTAATCTGTTTTTATATTTTTATATGTTTGTAAACCACCCAGAGTAGCTTTTTTGCTAGATGGTTGCAGCATATAAATCAAACAAATAAATAAATAAATAAGAAACCATACCGGACAAACGAATCATGGTTCATTAACAAATGGAACTTAATAAGAACAGCAGGGAAGAGGGTCAGCATATGGCCCTCAAACTGGCATTAGATTATGAGGGGCTTAATGAAGTCAGATTATCCTGAAGCTGACACTAAATTCCAGAGGAAAACATGAATAAACTCATGAATAAAAAAAAAGCCAGAAGGTAAACAGTGTTCCTTGTGCAGAAATGCATTCAGCCGTGCTGGTCACATGGCCACAGACTTGCACAACACTGGCTCTTTAGCTTGGAAAGGAAGATGAGCACCTCCCCTAGAGTCGGACATGACTAGGACACATGTGAAGGGGGAACCTTTACCTAGACCACATTGATGACTTCTGTTTTGAACTCAGGCAGTTCATGTATGTATGTATGTATGTATGTATGTATGTATGTATGTATGTATGTATGTATGTATGTATGTATGCATTATTTATTTATTTATTTATTTATTTATTTATTTATTTATTTATTTATTTATTTATTTATTTTTAAAATATGTATAAGCAAAACCATGCTGTCTAGACCTGTTCACTTCAAGAGAGAAGTGTATATTTATCCATGATAGCTCAGTGGCTTAGTTCTCTGGCTGAAGTTCGACACCCCAGTGTGCCTTCTTGACAGGCGCTGGTCTCAGTGATCCACAGGGTCCTTTGTAGTTCTACAGTTCTATTATTATCTGTCTGTCTGCCTGCCTGCCTGACTACCTACCTACCTACCTACCTACCTATCTACCTACCTACTTCCCTACCTGCCTGATTAACTAGCTAGCTAACTAGCTAACTAACTATTGATTTACTTATCCATAAAGATCCATATCTATCTTCTGTTCCCGAGAAGAGTAAAACTCTCCACTTCTTTGTCTAGTTGTACTCCCATTTCTTGCCAATGAAAGCTCTGAACCAACTTTCAAGAAGAGGGAGGTAGGGAGAGAGAGAGAGAGAGAGAGAGCACGCAAAGGAAAGAGGGAGGGAGTTAATTAAATTCAGATGGAGTGTATCGAGGGTTGTCAAGATCTCGGTGAGTGCTTTAATCAAAAACGCGAAAACTCTTGTTGGCGAGAATGGGTGGCAATTAAAAGCCTTTGGAAGAAAGGGGAAATGGCGGTTTGATAATGAAAAGTGTACCACATTACCAGCCCTCATCAATTTGTCAAGCATAAACTGTCAAAGCCATTGAAAGCGTCTGAGTTGACATTAGCACCTTGTTAAGTCAGAGCGCCAAAGGAGGGAACAATCTTGTGTACAAAGCCATGGACGGTGATAGATTAGCCGTGTTCCAAAAGGAATGCATACGTATGGAACCTTCTGCGAAATATAATCAGAAGGTTCCATCTGGGTGGCTTCTGGAGGTGGTTTCCTGCCAGAGTTTTGACTCCCCGAGCGCTAAGCTAGACCAGTGCCAAGGCATTTATACTCTCCTCTAGTAACCTCCCTGCTGCTATGAGAGAGTTGGAGCAACTCCACCATAGAGTTCTTCACTGAGGTATATGCCAAGTGGCTTCCTTAATAGATACCCACAGATGTGAGTAGTGCTTTGCATGCCAGAAAGCTGTTGTGCAGAGACTTATCCCTAAACTGGCATTCATTTGACTGAACTGTTCTTTGCAACTACGGCAGGCATGTGGTTGAAATGATACATTTTTTCCTTACTCCCCCAGTTGGTGCAGGCTTGCCCCCTACCCTCAACTACTGAAATCCATCCCCTGCTCAAGGCTTCTCCCCAATGGAAATGCAAGGTAAGTAATATTAAAAGGGCTGTTATAAAAAAGAAGATATTTATGGTTTCATTCATTCATTTGTTTGTTTGTTTGTTTGTTCGTTCATTCATTTGTTCATTAATTCATTAATTCATTTGTTTGTTCATTCACTCATTCAAACTATTTTACCAGCCTTTCTCCTTAAAAAGTACTCACTAGAGATGGGCACGAAATGAACTTTTTTCGTTTCCGTTATTTGTTATTCATTTCGTTACGTAATGAAATAAATAACGGACATTGTGATGAAATTGGAACAAACCGAACAGAACCACGAAAATTAGGTTCGTTACGTTTTGTTTTTCGTTAATGGTGACACACAATGAAATGAGCTGTTTTAAATATTAAAAAAACGTCCTGGACATCCATAAAAATGCAGCAGTAATTATTTATATTGTCTGATAATACCTACCGGGGGTGTTGGGGTCCTTAAAACGTTTGTTTTTGTCTTCTCCCATCACGATGTATTTTTCTTTTCCCTTTAAGGATGACAAAATGGATGTCGGCAGCCACAAAATGGAGGCAAGCCATGTGATGGAATCATGTAAATTCTTGGACAACTTCAACCAATAGCATGTCCAGGTTGCAGACTGGGCAGGTCTGGCAGCCACAGAGGGCATAAAAAGCTCTTGCAGCCCCCGTCCTCCTTGCAGTCTCCGGTGGGAGTTAGGGTGGGATTTCTGTCTCTGGGACTCATTATTTTCACTTTAGGCCAGCCAGGCAGGTGTGTCTCTCTGTGTTCCTGCTGGCTGCAGCCTGGCTCTTAGGGGAGAGAAAGAAGAGATTTCTCTCTAGCTTCAGTCCTGCAGCCTCCCTGTGTGTGTACGTGCGTACCTCTCAGTGAGTACCCTCCACTGCCCCGCAGTGCAGTCACTCTGTGGCTGCCTTGCACCCTGGGCAATGCCCGCCGCTGCCTTTGCAGCCTCCCTGTGTGCCTAGTCTATACTATGTCTCTGCCAGCATCATTTTTTTAATGTTTTCCCTCTGGTCTGGGGCGTTTGGGGATGCCCACGCACGGAAATGCTTTAAAAATCACACAAAAAGCTGGTAAAACAAAAACGAATAAACAAAAATGAATTTTTTTCAAAAATTCATGAAAAATGAAAACGAACCGAAATGGACCCCTCAAAACAAAAAAACGAAACACCTTTTTTTTTATTTGTGCCCATCTCTAGTACTCACGGAGAGTTACAACAATTACAATACAGTAATTAATAAAGTAACAATGAGTATACAATTGTAACTGGTTCAGCAAATACAATACCAAAAACCCAAGCAATTCTAAAGCGCATTCACAGTAAAGCAGTAAGGTACAACCATCCATTTTTTTAAAACCCCACTTGTCAACCATTCACTCAAAGAAAGCCTGCCTGGAGAGAAAGGGTCTTTGCCTGCCAATAAAAGGATAGCAGAGATGGCTCCCAAAGAGCCTGGCTTCTTGTGGAAGTGAGTTCCAGAGTCTGGGAGCAATGACAGAGAAGGCCCTCTCCTGTGTCCCCATCAAACTCACCACTGAAGGTGACTGGACTGACGGAAAGGCTCTCCTGATGATCTTTGTCACATCCATATGTCTGAGTAGAGATGGGCACGAATAAAAAAATGGCATTTCGTTTGTCGTTTGTCATTTGGAGGGTCCGTTTCGGTTCGTTTCCATTTTTCGTGAATTTTTGCAAAAAAAATTGTTTTCGTTTTCATTCATTTCATTACCATTTTGCTACCATTTATTTCATTTTTTGTGATTTTTTTTTAGGATTTTAAGCAATTCACTCATATTGCAGTAACGGAAACGAAATGCACGACAAAATTTCCGGTGTTTCTGTTCCTTTCGTTTCATTTTAGAGACAAAATTCATTTGTCATTTCGTTATGTAATGAAATGAAAAACGAAAACAGAAACGAAAAATTGTTCATTTCGTGCCCATCTCTATGTCTGAGGTTAGGCTGGAATAGGTCACATCTTCCAAGGTGAAAACTAGGGGAACGGAAGGAAACTACAAAGTAGGTGTGTTCTTTGTTTATAATTATTGTTGGTAATTGCTGTCAAGTGTGAATCAACTTATAATGACCCTAAAAGAGCTTTCAGTTCCACTCTTCCAGTCAGTTTCCATGGCAGACCATGGATTTGAACTCTGGCCTTCAGAATCCTCTTCCATCAATCTATCCACTACAACCAACTGGCTATCTATATGAAGAGATGTCCTCCATGAACAACAAATCCTCCACAGCCTTGATCTTGCCAAGAGCAGACTTCATTGTTTTCCTAAAGCAACACTTTAAGGGTCAAGTGTGATGGCCCACGTATGTTTGGATTCTGGGAGTTGTAGTCTAAGAGCACGTGGGTTGTCACATCTTGGAACTGCAGAGCTAAGGCAACTTGAAGCTCACTGGGGAGGTGGACTGGTCAAAGCCAATCCTTAACTATCTCACTTGCTTTGATAGCCCTGCTGGTTCAGGACTATGAAACTATGGAAAAGGTGATGGACGCTGAGCAAGAAAACAGTTGGTAGAGATCCAAATGCATCTGCATTTTCATCAGAGCAGATGGAGTAGACCTGCCAAACAAATCTTGTTGCCTTCTTGGATAAAGTGACTAAATTAGTCAACCAAGGAAATGCAATGGATATACAGTAGAGATGGGCACGACTCAGAAAAAAACCTTCGTTTTCGTTTTCATTTTCGGCTAGGGTCCGATTCGTTTCGTTTCCGTTTTTCGCAAAAATTAGTCGGTTCGCTTTTTCATTTTTTCGTTGTCGTTAGTACTGGTTTGGGGGGGGTAGCAGGCTCCTGGAGGCAGCTGCAGGAGTCAGCCAGAGCCACAAGTGACGGACTGGCAGACTCTTTGCACATGCTGCGTTTCACATACTTGTATGTAGTGTAATGCAAGTAGATCTGGCTTAGGATTAAGATGGGTTAGCAGTGCACAAGAGCTAGGGTTAGGCTAGTGACGGGTGAGGTTAGGGTGAGTATTGGGGTGCACCTCTGGGTGCCTCTCTGACCCACTTAGAAGGACAGTGTACTGGTGTATGGGTTAGGCTTAGGCTTAGGGTTCAGGTTCGGGCTACGATTAGTGGGCTGTTTATGCCCGATTGGCACATCCCAGAAGTCTCTGTGGTCAACCTGGCCAAGTGGCCTTGCGATTGGTGGAAAATTTGCATGTTGCACTCTCATGGGC
>JAHTLZ010000195.1:428879-444783 GCA_023846285.1 Phrynocephalus versicolor
GTTGTTGTTGTTGTTGTTGTTGTTGTTGTTGTTGTTGTTGTTGTTGTTGTTGTTGTGTGAGAGAGAGAGCCTGCCTTGCTCCACATACAGAATTGACCCTCACACAGAGGGGACATTCTGTGCCAGTTAAAGAAACCTTGATCTTGAGGCAGGAATGTCCTTTCTTTCACTCTTGCACCAAAGATGTCTTCATCTCACAGGAGTTGAGGAGCTTCTGGCGACAGCCTGTCAGGGTGAGGAGGGGGAATACAGTGAGATGTCTTCATATGTACATAAGTGTCATCCTCGCCCCCATCCAACCTCTCCATCATCTGAGCATCACACAGCTACCAAAGGCACACCCTGAGCTGCCACCAGAACCATGTGATTGTCCTCTGCCACCATCCAGTGTGGTGAAGGTCTCATGATGCTTAAAATTACTTTAACAAACCAAGTTCTACCATCCAAGAAATAAATGCTCTGTTGGGCACCCACTCCTGTAGGCAAGTGCACAGGGCGATGGAGTGCCAAACCACAGAACACTTGTTCTGCCCTCCACTAAATCAAGACAGATCACTGAACTGGCAGTTCGTGCCCATCTCATATTGGCATTGAGAAGTAAAGTGCAATCCATGAATACTTACCCAAATAAAACATACTTGTATAAGACTGTTTTCTACTGGTGTTGCTAATAGAGCAACAAAGGTCCCTCCTTAGAAACGGTCATTATTCCTTGTTGGGTTACTATGGCAACCCGACCCCCTAGTGTTGCCTCCTTCGTGGGAATGAGTTGCTTCTCAAGCAGTGAGTTTATAATTTGACACCTTATGATGCAATTTCTGGTGGCTTTTGGTATTTCACCTTAGAAACGAAAGCCCTTTCATTCTGAACTGCAATTCCAATTGTATGCAATGGATGGCAGCATAATAAAGCAAATCACAGGAAAGAGAAAAAAGCTCTCTTTCTGAATGATGTCATTCAGGGAGAATGTCACAGAGACCAACCCAAATTCCTTACTCTGTTGTTCTGGGGAAATTCTGTTTTATTCACTGTAAACCGCCCAGAGTTCTGTCCAGAAGATGGACGGTATAGAAATATAATAAATAAATAAATAAATAAATAAATAAATAAATAAATAAATAAATAAATAAAATCTATTTCCATGGGGGCTTCTGCCTCTAGTATAAACAGGGAAATTTGTACAGATTTCAGCAGGCCAGAGGCACCAAGTTTAAAAGACCTGTTATGTGCACAATGAGGTTTTAAGACAGGGAACATTTCATGAGAAGCATGTATGTCCCTCCCACATCTTCAATGTGCCACAAGTTGTCGCTGCAGTGAATTTGGGAATAGCAAGAGATTTTCTGCAAATTTACCTGAGGTGGCAATGTTGTTCTTATGAAGGTAGAGACAGACATGAATGGGGGGGGGGGGGTGTTGATTTATTGTGATTCGTAATTCATCCATTTTGGCAAATGACAAATCATTAAACATAATTTTTCCTGACAAACTGATTATCTATTTGTCAGATTGTCTCCTTACAGGCATCTAGAGTCATTAAAATTACAAAGATGCTTTTCATGGCTCTGCTATACATTCCCTCCGGGTTTGGTGAAGTTTGAGTTTCAGACGTCTGGGTTATGCACCCTGAAGGAGCCACATGCACCCCAAGAGAGTACAGGAAGCACTACAAGCCTTCTGAATTGAGTCCTCTGATGGATTCCCCATCCTCACTCCAAATATATCTCTACCATGCCCTCATTCCAAGGGCAGCCAAGAATGGCATGGATGAGATAAGTTTTGGAGGCCTTTGCTATCAAACTGGGCACTTCCTGAAGTGCACATCCCTCCCATCGAGTTCTGAAAGTGTTTGAAGGCATTTCCTCTTTTGCACGTTTTCTGGTCATTTCCTCCCTTTTAAATGCCCTTTGAATGCAGGCAAGCTTTATTAGCAATGCTGCCAGACTGCAATAACAATTATCTCTTTAAAATATGAAATTCTTCAGCTCCTAATACTTTGAAGAAATCTTAGCTGGTATGCTACCATTAGTTCCAACAAGAGTCGACCCACTGATTCGACGGGATTTTCATACATTGTTGATTTGGCATTCAATGATATATCCAGAGGTTTTGCTCCCTAGATGGGACTAGGAATTAGATACAGGTCATTATGTTCCAGAATATGAAGTCAGTGTTATTCCCACACAGTTATGACAACCTGGAATGGAAGACAGGATTTTGAGCATTTGGAAAGAACCATATTTCATGAATAGCTATTTTCACTCCAAATCCAAAATAGCAGTCATGATTCAGGTGTGATAAACAAACAGCCTGAAAGAAGTCAAAAGGGAAGGTTATCAAAGCTTTAAGAGGCAAATCCAATTAGGCACCAAAGCAGTAGTTCCCAACTTTGGGTAACTCAGGTGTTCTTGAACTGCAACTCCCAGAAGCCCCAGCCAGCACACCTGAGGGTGAAGGCTTCTGGGGAACTGCAGTCCAAGAACACCTGGGTTACTCAAAGGTGAGACATTTCCTCTGAAGAACTGAGAAAGACACGGATAACCGAAACAACCCAATGGACATTTCCCTGTGACTAATCTGTGTACTATTCCCAGTGACTGAAAGTTACGTGTAGTAACATTCAGTCATTGTAGTATCTGGGGGTTAACATGCAATGGTATGTAGTAGCATCTGGCAGTTAACATACAATGGCATGCAGTAATGCCAAATCACAGCAAACAGAAAACAAGCTGGCAATGTATTGCTTCTTTCTCAAAGTGGTGTCAACTAGAGATGGGCACGACTTTAAAAAATGGTGTTTCGTTTGTCGTTTGGTCCTTTAGGGGTCCGTTTCGTTTCGTTTCCATTTTTGTTGGGGTTTTTTTGCAAATTTTTCATTTTTGTTTTCGTTACGTAATGAAACAAAAAACGAAAACGGAAACAAAAAATTTCTGTTTTGTTAGCATTCTTTTCAGTTCAATGTACTTGCCGCAACGAAAACGAAAAACACAGCAAAGTTTTTCGTTTCTGTTTCCGTTTCCGTTTCTGTTCTGTTTTAGAAAATTTTTCATTTTCGTTTTCATTGCGTAACGAAATGAAAAAACAAAAATGGAAACGAAAATTTCACTGAGTCGTGCCCATGTCTAGTGTCAACTAGCCCTTTGATGCCAGTGACTCTGGGCATCTGCATCTCTTCAGGGAGTACTGAGGCTTGCATTACTAATCCCAATAATGATCGAGGTAGTGCTAATATTATCGCAAGTACAAATGGGTGTAGAATATTAATATTGTGCTGTCTCTAGAAAAATATGTGGGAATAGCAACCAGCCTATTGCACCTGTTAGATGAAAGGGACGTGGGTCGAATGTCAGTCACTTGCAGTAAACAATTGTTTCCCTCTGTACTACTGTTTCTAATTCCATCCTTTTTATTTCAGCAAGGATCTCCCAGTTTAGCAATATTAGAGAGACAGGTTAGCCATGTTCTTGTTCTGAGTGTTTAAATGAAGAAACAAATGAGGCTAGACCGTTGAAGATGCCATACTTTGCAACCAGCGAACATGCTTTTCTTTGTATTCCGACATGAAGATTTTGTAAGTTAAAGAGAAACATTTGTAATATTTTTAAAACAAGGGTTTACGACTATTTGTGTTGAGACTTCATGATGGCTGAAGTAAAGTGGGGTAAAATCTGTAACTAACAACACCATAAGAGTATGTCTGTGAAGATGCTCAGTCATCCAGGTGAGTTTATCTGGAAGTTGAGTCACGGCAACTGGACTTCTTTTTCTTGAGAGATTGAAACGTGTCTCTGCTCATCCAAACAGCTTTGGCTTCTTTTACACGACCCCTAAAATCCGAGGCAAAGGGCTCCCAGATGCAGAGCTTAAAATTGTTTTCCCACCAGCTGCGGACATTAAAAAAAAATTAAGTACAACCATGCCCACCTAAGCGCGCCCCAGCGCATTTTACAAGTACCTGGTCTCCCGAGATAAAAAAAAATCTGATGCGTATTATAAAGCTGTGGATGCCGGGCTCTCCTCACTTTCTGTTTGTTTTTGTTGTTCCCGCCACCCCTTTAACAGACAGGAATCCCTATGAGGCTGCTCCGATGGCAGATGGAGGTGAGCGGAGGTGAGCCTTCATTCTTTTCTCCCTTTTTTTCTCCCTCCCCTCACCACAGACAGGAGCAATGGAGTGCAGAAGGGTGGGAACACAGGAAGCAGAACAAACCCCCACGATCTCTGGTCCGAATTTAAGTTGCCAGCAGATTTTAGAGGTTGTGTAAAAGCGCCCTTTGTCAGTCTGAAAAAAGTTAGTTGTGAGGCCTCCATTTTATAGTTCACAAGTGAAGCACTCCAATCTCTCCAGAAAAAGAAGTCCAGTTGCCATAACTCAACTTCCAGATACACTGATCTGCTCTGTGGGTCTCCATCTGGACTGCTCTGTAGATGAAAGTTTGTTTGTTTTTCCTTTTAACCCAGCATTTTACTGCACACTCTGCCTAATAAAATGATTGCATCTGTAGATAGAACGAAGGAACCCTATATGTGCAACGCAGAGGAAGACAATTACAAAGCAGATGCATTTTTAAAAAGAACATGCGGAGGTTAAATAAAGATGTTTAGCTGGGCCTCTCTTGGTTTCTTTTGCTGTCATCCCAAATTTTAGTAATTTGTATCTTGATCTGTGCATGTTAATATTTTCTCTTGCTCCTGCTCTTTCTTTGCCTTTGTTTGTAGAATCAGACAAAAAAGAAATCAATTTGTATTAGCAAATGCCAAAATCATCTCTCTCATTTTATTAGCATGTTACTTTATGAATACAGTGGAAAAATCTCACTTCCTTAATGATTTTTTTTTCATCTGCCCTTAATACAAAACAACCAAATCTCATTAGCACACACAGTTGTTTAATAAAAATAATGGCCTTAATAAGGCACAACTGAAAATTATCTGATACAATTAGATACGGGGAGAAACAGTCATCACAAATGCATGAGGATATTTATGCCTCTCCCAAGTATTTGTCAAGCTTTATTATCATTTTGAATTGATTCACTTCTCTTTTTTTGTACAGTCTCTGGTTATATTTTTCCTCTGCTATTGGAGCACAGTTCAGTCACCTGGGGGGGGGGGGGATAATATACTTTAGAGAGTACAAAAGTAACAAAAACAGTTATACTTCAAAGGGAGTGAAGTTAACCTTCATCTAATTACAGTCAGGGCTGGCGCATCCATTAAGGCGAACTAGGGCGCCAAAATGGACAGAGGGTGCTGGCCAGCCTGCTGCCCCCTGCCCCCTCCTGCCGCCGGCCACTGCCATCTGTCCCCCCACCGCCCATCGCCACCCACCCCCGCCCATCACCATCTGCCCCCATGCCTGTCGCTGTCCCCGTCATCTGCTGCTGCCCCCCCACCCCCTGCCCCACCCCTTGCCCCTTGCCTAGGGCGCAAAAAAAAAGATCTAGCGCCGGCCCTGATTACAGTTCAGTTAGACCTTTACTTGGGGGGGGGAATGACCAGTAATTTGTTATTTGTCTTGGTTCCTTCTAAATTCCAACTCTGTTACTATGGGTGGGGGAGCAATATCCTGGACTTCAGTATATACATTTAGTACTCCTGCATTGTCTCCTGTGCCAGCTCCATCATTAGGTAGAGTGAGGCAGTCACCTCAGGAGGGAGGTACTGGTACCTGCAAATTTACTTTTCCTGTAGAAAAATGGTTCCCAACTGTGTGTCCCCAAATGTTCTTGGACTAGAATCCCCAGAAATCCTGGCCAGCACGGCTAAGGATGAAGTCTTCCAGGTGGTTGAGTCCTTCTGAGTTAACTTCTGGGGAACCTCAAGTTGGGAACCGCTACCTTAGAAGGCCTCCATCACTTTGAAGGGAGGTTGCTGTTTTGCAAAGCTGTATGCATTGCCTGCTTCCTACATGACTCAGGATCACTCTTTGCTGATTCACTTATCCATGGCCTGCTTAATTAATTAATTAATTGGAGAGCATGTGTTTGTTTGCATTAACCTCCTGCTTCTACCCCACCTCTGGCCAACCAGGAGCTCTGTGCTTCAAAGAGCCAATAGAGAGATGATGGATGTCAGCCAGAGGGACGTGTCCATGCTATGCTGCTCTTTGTTTGAATTGGCCTGTAAAGTCCAGCCCCATCGGAGCCATGCTGCCCTGTGCCTTCCAAGAAGAAGCCAAGTGAACTTTTAAGCACTCTCTCCTGGCAAATGACATTCCTTGCCATGTCTGGATTTCTATACCTGCTTTGAAAAAGGGAGCTTGCTCCCAAAAGCTCAGCAACTTTTGTGTTTTTATTATCCTTCTAGAAGCCTATGGAGGTAGCACCCATGGTCTAGTTTTGCTTTTGTTTTAGTGGCTGCATAGCTCCAAACCTCTTTTTTATCCATAGTCTGAAAATATTAAAAAATCTTAATAAAAAAACCTAGAAATAAATATTTCCAAATATGAAGTTCCCAGAACTGGTCACTAGGTGGAGCCAGATACCATTCTATTTATAGTGTTAACCATTTACTATAGCTATACATATATATTTTTATAATTATATGCTGTAATCTGCATTTTTTTCAGCATCCATGGGCAGGAGGTTGATCTCTCGTGGATATGACGGTCCTACTTTACACTTTAACTGGCTCCCTCAATTTTTTACAAAAATGCTGCATTATTTTTTTTAAAAGCATGTGTCTGTACACACAACTTTCAAAATTATTGGGGGAGGAGGATTATTATGTAACAAGTTATGGTGCCCCTGGAAAGACACGGGCTCTCATTAAGCTTACAGAATACCCTTCATTAATTAGGTTTTACTATGCATTGTGGGTGGTGTCCTTGGAACTGATAAAAGCATGGGAGATCCAGGTGGGAAATCTGCTCAAAATAGTACTAAAATGTCATTTAAAATACAGTGGACCCTTGTATAACAAATAGTTTGTATAACATAAAATCTGTACAACATAAAAAATTCTGGGGATAGGGGAAATTTGCTTAACAGAATCGTCTATGCTGTGAATCCGTATAACATAAAAATGGTCGTGATTAGGGATTAATCAGTTTTCAATGCATTCCTATGCGAAATTTGTGTAAAGGAAATTTTGCTTAAAATAATTTCATTTGGAATGAATTAATTCTTTAATACAAGGTACCACTGTAAATTTTAAATGCAGCTAGAACATGATGTTACCAATTTGCACCCCTCCAGAAAATTCACATAATGCCCACTTTTTCATTATTTTTGAAATGTAACTTCAAGATTTTCATACCCAGAAGAAACATTTCTTACCAGGAACTGCATTCACTTTGCGTCCTTACTTACAAGTAGAGATGGGCACGACTCAGTGAAATTTTCATTTCCGTTTTTGTTTTTTCATTTTCGTTAGGTAATGAAACGAAAATGAAAATTTTTCAAAAAACAAAACGGAAACGGAAACGAAACGGAAAATTTTTCATTTCCGTTGCAGCAAGCACATTGAACTGAAAAGAATGCTAACGAAACAGAAATTTTTCGTTTTCGTTTCCATTTTTCGTTTTCGTTAGGCAATGAAACAAAAATGAAAAATTTGCGGAAAAACCCAACGAAAACTAAAATGAACCGAAACGGACCCCTCAACAAAAAACAAAAAATGAAAAACCATTTTTTTTTTAGTCGTGCCCATCTCTACTTACAAGGCGTTGTATATGTCAAGACGTGGGAGGAGCAACTGGAAGAGTCAGAGTGTGTGGGCATGTAGTTGATAAATCCTAGCCATCCGGGAGTTGATAAATCCTAGTCATCTGGGAGGACTTTATCTTTGGCGTAATCTTTAAAGAAATTGAGACAAGCCTCATGCATGCCACCAAGTTAAGATCATTCCAGCTAACAAGGCTTTTAACTGGCTGCTCTGAATTTTTTTTCCTTTTTACTGCCTTAATAGTCGGGCATTTTATAATGACTGCTTAATGAGACTACTGCAGCTTGTTCTCATCTTTATTATCTTAAGGGTTTTTAAGGTTTTAATTGTTTGGCTTTATGGGTCCCACCCACCTCTGCCCCAGATATTATGTACATCGCTTTGGAGGCACTTGTATAAAAGTGACTCATAGAGCGTCCTAGATAAATAAATTGGGGAAAAATACAATGCAGATAGGAAACAGCCTTTCTTTTGCGTATCCAATTTGCCCAATGGATTCCCTTAACAAAAGCTTTTAGCGTGCGGTCCCTCTCCTTTTGTTTCCAGCCAGGGTTCAATTTGATTTATTTATTTATTTGCAATATTTTTACCTTCCTCCTTTCTCCTTAAGAAGGGCCCAAGGTGGCTTACATGAGTAGAAGACAATATTCAAAATATCTAATAACAGCAAGTATGCTAATACTAAAAATAATCAAACAGATAACATATATTAAAAAAAACCATCAGCAACACCATAACACATTTTGAAAGGAAGGCACAACAATCTGTTGAAATACTATACACCACTGATACAGGTAACCACTGAGGGAAAGTCTTCAGGAAGAGAAAGGTCTTTGCCTACTTGTGGAAGGACTGCAAAGATGGGGCCAGTCGGGCCTCTTATGGAGGAGCAACAGAGAAGGCCCTCTCCTGTTTCGTCATCAACCTAGGACCAACCTAGCTTCAGGTGGGAGGGAGTTCCAGAGTCTGGGAATAGCAACAGAGAATAATTTGGCACCATTTCTATTATGTGAAACCTAGAGCCTTCAAGGGTAGAGGAGGAAATCAATTCTTGCCCCATCCCATGGGATAATTATACTTCTTAGTGGCAAGTTTCTCCTCTAAAACAGATTGTCCTCAGGACCTTGTTTGAGCCAAATAAGTCCCCCCCCCTAAAAGCAAACAATGGTGTCGCTGACATTTTAAATTCTCCTGTTTAAACTGCAGGGACTGAGATGCTCCATGGATGATCCTTAACAGGAAAAAATATTAGCCTATCCTATGGCGTTGGCCCATCCCAGGTGAAGCCACAAGGAGGTGGGAATATTAGCCCCACCCCTCTGTGATTGTTCTCTTTACATGAAGCACCAAGTCTAGGGTGAGAGGAGACTCTTCTAGGGATGGAGACTAGAGATGGGCACAAAATGAAAAACGAAATGCTGTTTTGTTGTGTCGTTAGGTAACAAAATTAAACAAAATGACACGCGGAAGCTTTTTCCGCCTCCTCCCAAGCTCCGCCTGCCAGCTGATTGACACTGAAGTTGGGGAAAAGACCTTTCTCTCCCCCCACCCCAGCACCGATCAGCTGGCAGGTGGGGCTTGGGGGAGGGGAAAAGGTTTTTTTTAAAAAAACAAAAAGCCCAAGGCTTTAAAAAAACTTTTTGTCCCTTCACCATTTTCCAGCGCCCCCCCCCCACGAACCACTTCATGAGTGGTTTGTTTCGTATGAAGTTTTTGAAAAAAAATGTATGAAACAAAACAAAAAATGTGGAGGGGGGAGGAAAGGAAATGAAATGAAACATAATATTTTCATTTTGTGCCCATCCCTAATGGAGACACTAACCTAACCAGAACACTTGGGCACCTAATTTCCGTATACTGAAAAATCGTAATGGAAGGAGATCAGGTTTCCAAACCTCATGTGTTCATTTTGAATACAGTAAGCCCCCGCCAATCTCGGGGGTTAGGGACCCACCCCACCCGCGATCCATGAAAATACGCAATATGCAGAAGCGGGTGGTGAGTCTGGGGGGGCAATTGCGCACCTGTCCGAGAAGTCTTGGGGCGGCACATGCCGGCAGCAGCAGGGGGATCTGACCTCCCACCGCCACCCGCCCGCACCGCCCGAGACTTCTTGTCTGGGCCGTCTCCATTGCAATGCATTGCCAATGCATTTCAATGGAGAAAATTTCCCCCTTTGGAAAACATTGGCTCAATGCTTTCCAATGGGGAAAATTTTCCATTGAAATCCATTGACTCAATGCATTTCAATAGAGATTGCACTCCCCGCCACCCCCCGCACAGCCTGAGACTTCTTGGAGGGGCCTGAGAGTGGCACGGAGTGACCTGATCACCCCCAGCCGCCCTCCCACTCACCCCCAAGGCTTCTCGGAGTGGGTGAGGGGTGGCGGGGAGCGACCTGATCACTCCCTGCCACCCCCTGCGTGGCTCTGAGGCTTCTCAGAGGTGCAGGGGGAGATGCAGAGTGACCTGATCGCCCCCTGCTCCCCCCCACGGTGCAGGTATTGCAATCCCATGATGTAGTGGGACCGCAGTACCTGAACCGCGAAATGGCCGGGGTTGACTGTACCAGAGCAGGCTTTGTATTTAAATAGGTTATGGATAAGGATGTAAACATCCTCATATTCCATTCTCATGGGTGACAGAAAAAACAATAATTAAATGAATAATAATGGTACTGAAATTGCTGGTGTGTGTGTGTGTGAATGTGTTTTGTAGACCACCCAGAGTGGCCTTGTTATCAGATGGTTGATATATAAGCCAAATAAAATAAAATAAATAAATAAATAAATAAATAAATAAATTAAAATAATTAAATTAAAAATATCCACATTGTGTGAAATTTCAACAGTTTTCATGCTTTTTTCCAATTTCTGGACTTGGGCTGGCATTTTGTTTTTGATTTTTTTGTGGCAAAAAAAATCACAGAAATGTATTTCATTAAAAAGAAACTCATATACCCCCCCACCAAAAAACCCCATCAACAAAAAATGGGAGAATACAAGGGTTGGGGTTATTTAGTTTTTAATGAGTATGCAAAATGCAGGAGTCCCCCCTCCCCCATATCGACCAGGTATACTTCTGAGACCTACTGTGAATGCCCCAAACCATAAATAGCTGCAAACCCTATACATCAACAAATATAGCATATCTATATGTATCCTATCTATCTCCGGGGGGAGGGGGCAGCGGAGAGAGAAACTTTATAAAAATATGGGATCTTCCATTAAATATTTTCAGTCTGTGGTAAACCACAGATAACTGAAAATTTTAAAAGCAAATATATGGTTGTGATCATTTGCTAATGAGGAAAAAAATGAGATATTTTTACTCTCATGTTCCCTTTGCTCCCATTCACCTTTTTTCTTTTCTTTTCCTCAAGGTACAGTATCTTACTGTGTCAAGTCACCCACTTCCATTAAGGAAGAGAGCATTGATGAGTATTTGTTACATCTCTGCTGGTGAGGCTTGAACTCTTAGAAAGCTATTGTCAATCCACTGTTGGTGAGGTCATCCATTTCTAGCTGTCTGTTTTCTCAGCTGTCCAGGACACCAGCTTGGCTGAGTCCACCGTCAGCTATTGTGAATGTGATGTTTCTGGCAGAGAACAAAATAGACCTAGCAAAGCTAGATGGCAGCATAGATCAGTATTAGAAATCTTGATTCTTCACAGGAACATCATTGCAGCAGATAAACATTTTAGGCAGCTGCGGTCCTCGTGAAAGGGTGGGGTAACTGTGGCCCTCCATATACTTAGGGACTACAAATTCCACCGAGTCCAATCCAACACAGGCAACCATGAAGGCTTTTAAGAATGTTTTGTCCACAATAGAGATGGGCTTTTTGTTTTGGAACTGGTCAGCTTCCAAAATAAAACGCAGGAGCCCAGGTGGCATTTGGAACTGGAGGGATGCAATCAACCAAACCCTTACCTTGTGCTGGGCTTGCACGGGGCTAAACTCCAATGAGGAAGAAGCTTCCAATGTCATATTTCATTCTCCCTGGAGCTGGCTAATCAGACAGGGAGGCGGGATGATGGATTTCCCTGCATAGCTCCTGATTGGCCAGCACCAGGGAGAAGGAAAGATGACATTGGAGGCTTCTTCCTCATTAGAATTCAGCCCCACATGACCCCAAGCGCAAGGTAAGGGATTAGTTGATTGACCTCACATCTAAGAAATAACTCCTGACAAATCTATCTTTTGCCATGTTATAACCTATTAGTACTGAGGTAGAGAATTTCACCCTAGAAATACTAGCAACGTTTTTGTTAATTTAATTTTGTAAAATTAATTTTGTTAATTTTCTAGTAGCCTAAAGGTAGCACCACTTTTGTTCCACTTTTGTATTTGTTTTTTGGGATGGCTATACAGCTCTTCAATTGGTTTTGTCTTTTCATAGATGGCAGCACAGTTTCCCTTGGAACCAGACTGCCCTTTGCAAAGATGGTGTCAGGGCCTTCAGTTAGGGCAAAGGGTAATCACTATCTTCAGATGAATTAAAAGGAGAAATGTTCATTCCTTTGTATTTGTTGGGATATCTGGACATGATGAGTATTGAACAAATCAGCGATATTTCTAGAATCGCACAACTCGATTTTTAAATTTATCCCTATCTCTAATCCCTACCACACACACAACACGTTAGGACATTAGGTAGTAGAGATGGGCACAAATAAAAAAAATGACATTTCGTTTGTTGTTTGTCGTTTGGAGGGTCCGTTTCGGTTGTTTCCTTTTTTGCGATTTTTTGCAAAAAAAATGATTTTTGTTTTCATTTGTTTCGTTACCATTTTGTTACCATTTATTTCATTTTTTTGTGATTTTTTTTAGAATTTTAAGCAATTCACTCATATTGCAGTAACGGAAATGAAACGCACGACAAAATTTCCGGTGTTTCTGTTTGTTTCGTTTCATTTTTAGAGACAAAATTTGTTTGTTGTTTCGTTACATAACGAAACAAAAATCGAAAACGGAAATGAAAAATTGTTCGTTTCGTGCCCATCTCTGTTAGGTAGTATTTGGCTTAGGACACCTAGTAGCCAACTCCTTAATGGATTTTCCTAGTGACTTTGAAATACATGTTTTTATTACTTTTGATGGTGTTTTGATTATTTTCTATACATTTTTAAAGTGGGGAAATATATATTGCAGGATTTGGAAGTTCCATACAAGATTCTTGAAGGCAACTCCGGTCAAGGCTGGCACTGAGACAGGCTCTTAAAACCTTTCGACTGTCGGGAAGGTTCACTTCCAAGTGTTCTGTTTTTAAATATACAACCTCAAGGTTATGCATTATTTACAGTACAATTTGTTTTATCATTATTCATGACTCTCAGTGTTCATGGTGCCAGCTGGGGTGCTGGAAAAGCCCCAGCCATTTACTGGAGTTCCTTCCCTATTTACTGTGTCTTATGAATCACCGAATGAATTATTAAGGGGCCGGTTTGTATTTTTATGAACAAGTGATTCACTGGCCACTTCAGCTAATATTCTTTAATGTCATGCTAAAAGGCTGAAGAGCTGACAAAGCTAAAGCGAAGGAGGAGATGCGCTCCCTGGTTTTGCTGCAGTGAGACGATGCAAAGCAATGTGGATATTCCAATGCCCAGATGATGTTCAATAGAGATGGGCACGAATAAAAAAAATGGTATTTCGTTTGTTGTTTGGAAGGTCTGTTTCGGTTCATTTCCATTTTTCATGAATTTTTGCAAAAAAATCGTTTTCATTTTGTTTGTTTCGTTACCATTTCGTTACCATTTATTTCAATTTTTTGTGATTTTTTTTAGGATTTTAAGCAATTCACTCATATTGCAGTAACGGAAACGAAACGCACGACAAAATTTCTGGTGTTTCTGTTCGTTTTGTTTCATTTTAGAGACAAAATTTGTCATTTCGTTACGTAATGAAATGAAAAAATGAAAACGGAAACGGAAACTTGTTCGTTTCGTGCCCATCTCTAATGATTACTCCTAAGAAAAAGACAAGGATGGCGTGGAGGTTAAAGCAAGTGGTTGACAGTTTCTCAACCTGAATGAAAGAGATGCCTTGATAGAGTGAAAACAACCATTCAAAACAATTGCCAACTACCTCAGATCTGTGCTGCAAGCAAGTCCTGAAAGACCAGAAGCACAAACTGAAACAAAGAAGGGCACCTGTCCGTACACCTATTTCATCCCGCTGCAGAACAAAACTCTTGAAATGGTTGGTTCTCACCTGAAAGAAATGAAAAAATGAAAAATTACATCCCCATATGTTGCTTTGTCTAACCAAACACTATTGAAACCGTGGGTTCTACCAGGTGACCTTTGCACTTTTCACCGCAACCTCCTATAACATATAGCTTTGATCAATAATTTGCTCAGTGGCTCTTCCAAATATCCACTGGTCTTTCTCCACCGCGGTCATCTGTGGTTGCAACCGAATAGATGAGACTCTTCCTAATCCTTGCACAGATTCACTGTGGAAATAGGCCCCTCAACTAGAGATGGGGATGAATTTAATAAACGGGGATTCCTTGTGATTTGTGATGAATTCATGAATCTGATGAACGGATGAATCAACACATTTCTAGGGATGAATTGATGAATCAATGAATTGATTTGTCTCCCCTTAAAAATGGTATAACCCCCCCCCCACAGCATCTACATGCACCACAGTTTCAGAGAGGCTTCTTCTGCCTCTCCTCTAGAAATTTCGGTGAGATTGGGATTCAGCAATCCAAGCTATATAACTCGAAAAAGCCCCCATCAAGAAAGAGACTCAACAAGCACCTAGAGAGTTCAAATATGCAGAGGGGCTTCCCCCAGTGTTCTTCTACAGTCCCTCTAAGTTTGGTAAATATTGGTTTTCAGACATTTGAGTTATATACCCCACAAAGTACTCCCCATGAAAGCATCATTTAGAAACTGGTTTGCCAAACCCCATTTTTCAAAAAACTTGGGAGGACTGTAAAGAAGTGTCAGAGGAAGCTTCACTGCAAATTTGGTGTCTCTAGGTACAGGGGGGGTTGGCATTATCAATTAACAAATCAAAAACATTAAAATTCATTTACAGTGGTACCTCATCTTATGAATTTAAAATGTTCTGAATGTATGCTCTTAAGTCGAACTACTCTTAAGTCAGGGTACCTATCTAAAAAATTGAAAAAATAAGCGAAAAAATAAAAAAATGGAAAAAATGTAAGTCAAGCAGATCATATCTAAAAATTGCAAGGCGGCAGTTAAAACACCAACAGTTTTCCACTCTTAAGTCAAATTGCTCTTAAGTCGAGCTACTCTTAAGTCGGGGTACCACTGTCTTTGTTTTCATTGAGGGACTCCATTTATGATTAATACGAATCATGGATTTTGATGATTCATCCAAATTCATCAGAAAATGTGATTTGTTTTCTCAGTCCAGCCCCATCTCTAATCACAACCAAACAAAAGATGACAACTGCTCCATCCATTTCTAAACTTAGGATGGGTGACCATCTGTCAGAGAGACTTGAAGCTTAGCTGTGTATTCCTGCATTGATCATGGTCTGGACTAGATAATTCTTGGTGTCACCCCTCCAGCTGTCCAGTTCTGGTTCTATGATTTTGTTATCTTCGTCCTTCCAAATAAATGCACATTGACTCTGTAAAGGCTTTCAAGGAACTCACCTCCACCATCTTGGTGAAAGAACGCTGCCTCCCTGTTCTCTGTTTCCCCATACTATCTAGCCTCATCTGCAAGCTACCTTAAGTCCTTTCGAGGAGCCATCTGGAGCCAGCTTGGGTCCTTTCAGGGAGACAGAACTGTTTTAAATAAATTAAATACATACATCTGCAATATCCCTATGAGGGCAGTCAGGATGTTCTCAGGTGTTCCAAACTTGATGTCAGCTTCCAATGACAGGTCATGGATCTGGACTTGGGTGGCATGGCAGAGCCATTATTGATAGATCCTCATCTCTCGTGGATATTGTCCACATTCCAATCTTTCTTAGGTACTTCAAAATCCCACTGGCTTGATTGTAGGGGAAGTAAATTTCAACCACCTGGGCTTCACTTCCAATATTATTTTCATGGTACAAGAAAGGCCCGAGTTGCAGGAGACATAATGTGCAATAGGTAGATTGGCTAACAATTAAAGATGCAATGGATACGCTTAACAATTTTAAACTAAAAATTAGGGTACACACAAAAAGTGTCAACTGCTTTGAGATTTTCAGTATTCAAGAGTGGCCATACAGCCAGATGGGTGGGGCATTT
>JAHTLZ010000195.1:444793-459103 GCA_023846285.1 Phrynocephalus versicolor
TTGTTGTTGTTGTTGTTGTTGTTGTTGTTGTTGTTGTTGTTGTTGTTGTTGTTGTTACACAGCAGAACAAGATAGCTATGCTGGATTTTGTATTGCAAATCATTAGTCAAATGCTTCCCAAGCATTTAGGACCACGTGATGTATCGGCGAATGATGCGAGCAGATCCCAATAACGTGGCTTTCTGCAGCTGACTGATGGTGACTTCGTCAACTCCAATTTCTTCTGAATACTTGCTTAGCTTTTTAGGCACCGCACCCAGTGTGCCGATTACCACTGGGACCACCTGTACCGGTTTAAGCCAGAGTCTCTGAAGTTCAATTTTCAGATCATGATATTGGGTAATTTTTTCAAGTTGTTTCTCAGTGACTCTATTATCACTTGGTATAGCAACATCAATGATCCATACTTTTTTCTTCTCCACAATCACAACATCCGGGGCATTATGCTCCAAAACCCTGTCTGTCTGTATACGGAAGTCCCAAAGTAATTTTGCATGCACATTTTCAATCACTTTTTCAGGCTTATGATTTCACCAGTTGTTTGCTATGGGCAGATGATGATGATGATAATGATGATGATGATGATGATCCTGCATCAGTGTCTTGTTCCTCAGGAGAAACATTAGGGGAAAGGGCATAGTTTTTGCATCTGTGCATACACACACACATACACACATGCACGCGACTCACAACACAAGGTTTCCCTGATGAAAAAAATGCACAAAATCTTGGAATCCCATCCAGTAGGGGGGGAAACCTTTGAAGTGTACACTCACTGTGCCTTACATTGCTGCTACCACTCATATCCCAATCCTTATAGATACACAGTTTACAGTATCTCTGCCTAGCATTGTTGTTAATATACCATGATAACAGAGATGGAAACAACTGGATTTTTTTCCATTGGATACCATTTCAGTTCTGCATGAAGTCAGCCTGGCTCAAATTGTCAGCAACTGGCTGTTAGCCAAGGGCCTACATTTTGCCAGAATTAATATCCTTCATTTCCTTCTTTCCTCAGATCATCCTGTTCAATCAAAACAGGGAAGCAAAAAAAAAAAAAAAGGTGACTGATGAAAAGACTGCTGTCAATCTGTTAAGTGTGGAATTCAGCTTCCTGTCAATCTACTGAGATACGCTCCCAAAATAGGATAGGGAAGGGGGAGGGTTGGGATAATGATTAATATTGCAGAACGTGATGAGATGAGAAGGATGGGTGCCAATAACTTAAAACAGCATGCTAGTACAGAATGGTCACTGATGCATGGCGATGATGAAAACGTAAAGGTCAGAGATGAGTATATGTTGGATTTTGGTTAATGACACGGAATTTATGGCTGCAATAAGCTTGCAGCTGTGAAAGAATGCATCACAACCAAGCAGAAGACAACAATCACTCCATCCGTTTCTGAATTAGAAACACGCAGAGTATGGAATATTGTAATTTGATTCAAATGGATCAGGTTTCAGGGACAGTCTCTGAGCCATAGACAGATATCTTTATTTTGGGCATACTCTGTGGTAGCAAACCTTCAGCAATCCAGGTGTTTTTGGACCACAACTCCCACAGTCCTTTGTCATTGGCAATACAGGTTTGGAATTCTGGGAACTGTGGTCCAGAACATCTGTAGTGCCAAAGGTTCACCATCACTGCTCTATATTATTTCATTTGCAGCATTCTGAAAGAGCATGATGTTTCTAAAAATCGGGAACAGTGACTAGGATGGTATTCATACATATTCTCTTCTCTGTTCTACTGGGGAAGCATTTGGTTTTGTAATTGTTCTCTCCTTTATTTGAATTACTCTGAATAACGACAATGACAACAATAAACAACCCCATATTGGCCAACTGGCTCCACAATAGAACAAAGATTAGGTTGGAGTTTTTACAACCTTGTATGCTGCCTATTGGTTGGGAGGGATCTTGCTGAGCTGGGGTAGCTATCAATCTCCCCAGAACTAACCAATTAATCCATCCCACCTCTGAATTCAGAGAGAGCCATGCCTCTCTGTTGACTGTTCATTTTTTTATTATTTACCACTCACTCAGAGGAAGTTATTGAAATTGTAATGAGGAAAGAGTGGACTCTGGAGAACTTGAAGTTATGATCTTCTGTAGTTGTATTGCACAGCACAAGGAATTTTACCAAACATTCAAAACTCTGCAACAGATTTTGGTGTAAAACTCACATCTTGCAGCCTTCTGTCTAATGAATCACACTTGATCGCTTAGGAAGTTCCCATATATTACAATAGCAGTAGCTCTCACTGCTGTCATTTCTCCTTGGCCCTTGAGAATGGGCAAAATTCAATTGTGAAACTTTGGGCGCTTTTACACGACCCCTAAGATCCGCTGGCCCCTTAAATTTGGACCAGAGATCTTAGGGGCTTGCTGCTCTTCCTGTGTTCCCACCCCCTCGGCATTCCTGGCTGCTGGCTGCATGAGGGGAGGGAGAGAAAAAAGGAAGAAAAGAGTGTGGCTCACCTCCGTTCTGGCTCTCCCTCTTGCCGTGGCAACATTCCAGTCTCTTAAGGAGCTCTTAAAGGGGCGGGAGCCAAAACAACAACAAGCAGAAGTGAGGAGAGCCCCGCACTCGCTATCGTTACACCGCATTTTCACCTCCAGAGAGCAGGTACTTGAAAGGTGTGCTGGGATGCGCTTATGGGGGTGTGGTCGCACTTAATTTCCTGTAAACTCCAGAGCTGGTGGGGAAACATTTCTAAGCTACGGAGCTGGGAGCCATTTGCCCCGGAGTTTAGGTGTTGTGTATAAACGCCCTTTGTGCCCGGAGCAACTGTCACTTATTATAAGCTTCCTAGACCCTCCATAGAAAATGTTCAGGGAAGCCCCCCCCCCCCCAATAACTCTCCTCTACAACTCCTCTAAACTTAGTGTTGAATGGGTTTCAGACACCTTAGTTATACACCCACAAAGTGTCTCTCCCAGGAAAGTGTCCTTTAACAACTGGCTTGGGGAAACACAATCCCCATCAAATTTGAAAGGATTGTAGAGAAGATGAGGGAAGCTTCCCTATGATCCTGCAATCCCTAGATGCTTTGGAGGACATTTTATATCCCCAGTGAATCAACAAATTAAAAAGTGCTAAAAAATGCCATCAATTTATATTTGTTGGGTGGATCGATTTGTACGAATACGAATCAATGAATTAACTAAATTTGAATGGATTTCGCCATTTGTGTTTAAATTCCTGCCCATCTCTGCTCCTGTGATAGTGCCATGATATCTACATCCCTGCATCACTATGCCTTGGTGGTGTGGCTCAAATGAATATGGTGGGGCCATGGGATGCAGGTACAATGTGGACTCTCCTTCCAGAGAGTGGCTTTGTGGTGGACAAGTAGGTATGAATTAAACCACAGGGCATAATGTAGAGGCATGAATTCCTCGCTTACATCTCAGGAGCCCGGCAGATGGAAGCACTGTCTCCTTAATTATAAACAGAAAGGCTGAATAGATAATGAATGGGAAGGAGGCCCACTGTAATTTTGTGGGATTGCTCCAGAGCTAGTGATTTAGGATGGCTTCCAGCGTGTGTAAAGCTTTCCTCTTGAGACATTAAAATGCCAGAAGAGTTGTAATGTCTGTGCATTTTTAAAGAAGCTCTAGATTCCTGGAAAGACTCGTTTTTCAAGGCTGCCTAATTAGTATGCTTTAAATTTAAATAGCATGAATTAATTGCCAAGAACATTTCTGGGGAGCGCTGGTGCTAAAATAAAAGCACATTAAACTGTGAGGCTTTTGCAGACGAGCACTGGAGGTGTTCCACCCACCCGCCGACCCCCGCTCATCTTCCTGACAGAGGGAATGTAGTGTATTATTTTCCTATTAATTCTCCATTTAAAGGAGTCTTATGAATAGTAATACGGAAGAAACGAAAGCTGTTAAATGTGGTGAGAGATGAAATTCACCTCACACCTCCAGTGTGCAAAATTATGTAGGCTGCCAATTATCTAAGAGGAAGGAAAAGAGGAAAAATTCTTCTCAACAGAATTGGAACAGTAACCAACTGATTAGAGTATAGGAATACTAGTTCTCACAGATGTGTTGGAAAGGACTGGGAGACAACTGAATTACAGGTCCATCTTCAATTTATAAAAAATTTACTTGTGCAACTGCTAAAGTGGTTTGTGAGCAATGTCCTTCTACTGATAGGATCCAAAGAGTTCTCCGGTGTTCAGATGGCTTAGATTAGGCAGGAGTGTCACCAATGAAAACAAAATGGTGAACAATGAAGGGTGAGATTTACGAAACACAAGCTGGAGTGGATGATCTTTGTAAATAAAAGGTTGGACTGAGAGGGGATATGATAGCTATGTTTAAATATCTGAAAGGATGTCATATTGAAGAGGGAACAGGCTTGTTTTCCATGGCTTCAGAGACTAGGACACCGGGCAATGGTTTCAAACTACAGGAAAAGAGATTCAATTTAAATATTATGGAGAATTTCATGACAGTTAGAGCTGTTCAGCAGTGGAATCTGCTGCCACGGAGAAAGCAATGTACCCCCGATATGTTCTTGGACTGCAGCTCTCAGAAGCCTTCAACACTAACTGTTCTGGCTGGGGTTTCTGGGGGTTGTAATTCAAGAATACTTCACTTACTAAGGTTGGGAACCAGTGGGCCATCCCATGCTAACATCTGCACATGCAAACCCTACCTGCTGCTGACATTTGCTGGAAAAGGCTCCCCCCCCCCAAAGCCAGCAATTTCCATACATTATCCTGGCAACCTGCTCAGAGGTCTCACAACTAGCTATGGATGTTTGTTTGTTTTCCCCTCTCTTGTCAAGCCGACCTACTTGTTAAAGATACTCATTCCAAAGAGCTTTTCTATTCAAACCATTTTTAGAGCAAAATTAGCTGCCAGAACTGATAGCGATCACTTAAAATTATACGGCTGCCCTGTGCTCTAACAAGAGACTATCAAGATGAATGCGTGTCATAATACCTGATTAATGGCCTAATCTCTTTGAGTATCTTCCTCTCCTCACCACGGGCACTTAAAATCACATCTTTTAGCCACTTTTACTCAATCTAACAGTCAGCATAACAATCAGTGGGTTGAAAGGGGCAGCGGGGAGATCTAATTATTTTGTGATTCGGAGAGAGCTCTCCCATTAAAGGAAGGCATCAGATTAGAGGAAGAGATAACAGGAAATTATTGTTAGTTTGAACATTTGATTCTGCACTGCACCCTTTGTTCTCCTGTTTTAGGGCCATTGGTTGTAGAAGAAGAAATGAAGACATTTGCCATAGGGCAGCAGCCCCTAACTTTGATAAAGGCATAATATATTAACACCTTTCTAAAATCTCGTGGCCATGCCATCACAAAGATGCACTAGATACCACACAGAACACTGTCCAGCTGGGACAAGACAGTGAGCTACTGGGCATTTCACAAACAGTCTGTTCCTCGCTACTGCAAAGTATAGATCATAGACTCATAGAATCATACAATTGGAATAGAATCAAGGGCCATCCAGTCCAACCCCCTGCCACGCAGGAACCCCCATCACAGTACTCCTGACAGATGATCATCCAGCCTCTGCTTAAATACCTCCAATGAAGGAGACTCCACCACCCTCCATGGCAGCAGATTCCACTGCCAAACAGCTCTAACTGTCATGAAGTTCTTCATAATATTCAAATGGAATCTCTTTTCCTTTAGTTTGCAACCATTGCCCCGAGTCCTAGTCTCTGAAGCCATGGAAAACAAACCTGTTCCCTCTTCAATATGACATCCTTTCAAATATTTAAACATAGCTATCATATCATATCATAAGACTGCTTAGGGGGATCTCATTCTGTGGTCTTGCTTTTATTTATTTATTTATTTATTTATTTATTTATTTATTTATTTATTTATTTATTTATTTTTCCTTTGTTTTTTCTTTTTCTTTTCTCCCCACCTCCCGTCTTCTACATAAGAAGCAGCCAAATTCTGCCCATCCCAATGCCCTTCATAGAAAGTCTTGAGCAGGAAAGAAGCCATTTTGAAAGGAACTGTATTAATTCCACGCAGAATGGTCTTCCTTCCAGAAAAACATGGTCATGAAACAACTCAGAAATCTTGCACTATATATCGAAAACAAAGCTAAACTTCCAAGCACACACAGAGAGTCAGAAATCTTGTGGAATTTTATTTACAAACTTGCATGCTGTCTGTAGTTTGAATATCTGGGAAGGACTTTTCTGAGCTGGGGTTATCATCTGTCGATCCAACACTGACTAATTAGTCATATGCAAAGAGAACTCTGCTTCGTTGCTGAGTGCCCTATCCCTCTCATCAGATGGTGACCAGTTGTTTCTTGCTGTTCATCTGTTCAGCTGGTTGCTAGCATGTGTGTGATATACTGTAGACAGCAGAATTCCCAGGTATGTGATTTCAAGGAAGGTTTTTAAAAATTCTTTCTCCTGCAAATGCCTCGGAGTCAGTTACTGAGATTTTAAGTGCCAATTAATAAAAAAGGGGTGGATTCTGGAGAGCTTGTAGCTTAGGACCTAGATACCTGAAGGACCGCCTCCTTCCATATGAACCTACCCGGCAACTAAGATCTAGTCAGAGAGCCCTCCTGAAAGAGCCATCCCTTAAGGAGGTGAAGGGGATGGCTTGCAGGAATAGGGCCTTTTCAGCAACTGCCCCCAGACTTTGGAATGCCCTCCCAAATGAGACTCGCCTGGCACCGACGTTGATATCATTTCGGCGCCAGGTAAAAACCTTCCTATTCCAAAACTTTTTTAACTAATGATTGTGAGTCCTGATGGCAATTTTTAGTGGTGTGCTTTTAATGTACTGTATTTATTGCATTTACAGGTTTTATTGTATTTTGATGTTTTAATTGTTTTTGATTGTGAGCCACCCAGAGACCTTTGGGTAGTGGGCGGCATACAAGCTATATAAATAAATAAATAAATAAATAAATAAATAAATAAATAAATAAATAAATTCTCCTCTGTAGGTCTCTAAACTCCTACTGTAGAGTTTTTAAAAAAGTGAATTTCATGAGAAATTCAAAATTTTGCAACAGATATCACTGTGAGGTGATCAAGAACCAGCAAGAGTGACATCCTTACCGTAAAGTCTGCTGGTTTTAACCTATGAAGCCCTAAATGGCTTGGATCCAAGCTTTTTAAAAAACGTATCTCCTTGTGTGGATGGTTAGATCATTAGGGGAGGTCTTTCTCTCTTGCTCTTCTTAGTGGGTACACAGGAGATGGCCTTCTCGGTTGTCACTCCCCAAATCTAGAACTCTCTCCCACACAAGGCCAGATGTGACCCATCTTTGCTGTCCTTTTTTTTAAGCAAGCAAAGATCTTTCTCTTCAATATATTTTTCTTGAGTAGATGACTGTCTAGGAGATGATCAGCACAATGGTTTGTATATTTGTTGCTCCTATTAAATTTTCTTTAATACCTGAATAAGTTTTAATTTTAATTTTAATTTTAATTTTAATTTTAATTGTATTGCTATTTTATGGTTTTATTGTATGAATTGTCTGAATTTGTTAATTGTTGTAAACCGCCCAGAGTGACCTCGCTGCCAGATGGGCGGTATAAAATCATATAAATAAATAAATAAATAAATAAATAAATAAATAAATAAATAAATAAATAAAACTTACTGTTTTTAACTTTCAATGTTGTGCTGCTTTTAATGATATAAGCCTCCTTGGGCTCATTTTGGGGGTAAAGGTGGGGATAATAATATTTTAAATAAATCATTATAATAATAAATAATTATATGTTCAAAAGTGGGAGATCAAGCAGCGGATGTTCCTATACCCCAAGAAATTCAGGGAGAGTTCTAGGTATGTTGCTGTTCAGTCATTCAGTCGTGTCCGACTCTTTGTGACCCCATGGACCAGAGCTCGCCAGGCCTTCCTGTCTTCCACTGCCTCCCATAGTTTTGTCAAATCCATATTGGCTGCATCAGTGACACCATCCAACCATCTCATTCTCTGCCTTCCCCTTTTCCTTTTGCCTTCAATCTTTCCCAACATCAGGGACTTTTCCAAGGACTCCTCTGTCATCATAAGGTGGCCAAAGTACTGGAGCCTCAGCTTCAAAATCTGTCCTTTCAGTGAACATTCAGGGTTGATTTCTTTCAGGATGGATAGGTTTGATTTCCTTGCAATCCAGGGGACTCTCAAGACTCTCCTCCAGCACCACAGCTCAAAAGCACCAATTCTGCGGCAATCAGCCTTCTTTATAGTCTAGCTTTCACTTCCATACATCACTACTGGAAAAACCATAGCTTTGACTATCCTGACCTTAGTTGGCAAAGTGATGTCTCTGCTCTTTAGGATGCTATCTAGGTTTGCCATTGCTTTCCTCCCAAGAAGCAGGCATCTTTTAATTTTGTTGCTGCAGTCGCCATCTGCAGTGATAAAGGAGCCCAAGGTATAACATATTCTAGGTATAACAGACTCTAATTTAACTAATCCCTCTTCCCACGTTCTGTTTTCAGATTAGGCAATATCCAAAGAAACAAAACAAAAGACAAAAATGTGGCACCTTAAATACTATTATATTTTAATTTAAGGTTTCGTGAATCAAGTCCACTTCTTCTGACCTATGGCAACAGAATGGAATGTTGAATGAACTATCAATTGCATGCACCATTCAGTTTCAGATTAAAGGCAGACCCTCTAGATTCAGCTGTTGTTAGATTTTTCTCCCTTGCATTCCCAGTTCATGGGAAATGTGTCGATCTGGACAGCATCTGAGGATAGATATATTGATGGTGACAGGAAAGACCAAGAATTATTCTGCAGCTCAGATTTTTTTTCTTGGCATTTAAAATGACTTGTAAAGCTCCCCTTGGTTTTGAGTTGGCCTTTCAAACTTAAATTTTCACCCTCTCATAAGTACAGTAACCCCCCCACCTATCATGAGGGTTAGGGACCCACCCAACCCGCGATGGCTGAAAATCCGTGATATGCGGATGTGGGTCAGGTGGGGCCTGGGGGGTGAGGGGCCGCCACCGGGTGCTGCGCAGAGCCGCTTCGGAGCAGCGCGCGGCGGCGGCGTTGGGAGTTCAGATCACCCGCCACCACCGCCGGGTGCTGCGCAGAGCCGCCTTGCAGCAGCGAGTGGCGGCAGTGTTGGGGGTTCAGACCTCCTGCCACCACCACCGGGTGTTACGCAGAGCCGCCTCAAAGCAGCGAGTGGTGGCGGCATTGCGGGTTCGGATCTCCCACCACCGCTGCCGGGCACTGCGCAGAGCCGCGTCAAAGCAGCGAGCGGCGGCGGCATTGGGGGATTGGATGTTTTGCCACTGCCACCAGGCACTGTGCAGAGCCGACATCACTCCCCGCATGCCCGCTACCCCAGGGGAGGGAGGGAGGGCGGGGAGCGATCTTTGGAAAGGGCTCCGGCTGCGGAGACAAGAGCTTGTCTCTGTGGCCCAGAGCCCTTTAAACATCACCTGCTGCTGCCCGCACCCCCAAGGGGAGGGCAGGCAAGCTGAGTGTGATGGCTCCCCTTTCCCTTAAGCCCTTTCGGAGGTACTGCGGTCCTGAGATATATGTGAACCGCGAAAGGGCAGGGGACCACTGTATACCAAACTTCCAAGCCCTTGGATGGCATGTTGAATGTGAAATTTCAAAGTCAAGGAAATTCAGATTATCATTCTAAATTGAACCCATTCCTTTCACGTTTAAACTCTGGGTATTTTTGTTTCTTTATTTTTGAATCCTTGGCCAGAGCAAATGAAGAATCTAGAGATGGGCATGAAACAGAAATATAGCGTTTTGTTTTGTTTTGTTTCTTTAGCAGTTTCATTTTGTTTTTTAGTAATGAATTTTTAAAGTAGTTTTGTTAAGAAATGAAATGAAATGAAACATTATGCTCCCCTGGGTCCTAGTGGCACCCAAACTTCCCTGTAAGCCCCCATAGTTTGGATAGGTTTGGGGCTCAGGGGGCTGAGTTATTAACCTCCAAAGGGGGTGCCCCTAGGAAAAAAAATCTAATTCAAATGGGATCGAGAAGCCAATGCTAATTGCTTGTCTGTGTGTGTGTGGGGGGGTGCTATTGCAGTTTCCTGATTCAATTAGATTGATATTTTCCACCCCCCTTTTGAGTTTAATAACTCAACCCCCTGACCCCCAAACCTCCCCAAATGCCAGGAGCTTACAGGGAAGCACTTGAGGAAGCTCCCCTGCCATTTCCTCTAGGATGAATCATTTTGTTCCTAGAAGAAGAAAAATGGTATTTTGTTTCCTTTCGTAACACAATACGTTCTACCGTTTAATTAGGTAATGAAATGATGAAACAGTGTTTTGTCTTTCGTTTTGTGCCCATCTCTAGAAGAAACCTCTATTGAGGCAGCTGTCAAACATGAGTGCTGTTGCACGGTACCTGTAAGAGAATAGCAAACACTACAACCACCTGCTAACTGTCATGTCCGACCAGCCATCTATGATTAAAATAAAGCCCTCCTGTTCTTGGTTATCAAATATCTCCAAGAGTTAGTGAATATTCTGCTAATAACTCCGCATTCAGAGGCAATCAAGAGAACATCCAACATCACAATTCACAGAGGGAAATTCAGAGAGTGAATTTGTTCCAGCTCTAATCATTGTTCCGCTAGCAACATATCCATTATCTTCCGATTAAAGCGAAGAGCTTTTGATATGACAAGCAGGAAGTTCATCCTGTTTTTCATCTGACAGTTAATTCCTTTTTCTCTCATGAGGCCCCAGAGAAGCACAAGTCTTCGTTTTGTCACACTTGGTGTCTCCCAGCTGATTTCTGCCACCTTCCCTCTTTTTTGCATTAATCTTCAGATTGTCTTTAAAGGGAGAAAGTAGATCATTATGTCCTTGCCATTTTTTTAAACCAAGCACTTCAAAGTAATTCATGAAATGCAATGGGCAGTCGGAGAGAAAGCCTAACAATTCCATCCATCCATTTTCACAAAGTAGGCAAGCAAGTGGTGCATAGTGATTCTCAAACCCAAAAGGTTAGTGATCAACATTTTATCATATCTGCTTTGACTTCCACCTGGAGGGGGAAAAAACTTGTTAATCTTTTTGTCCAGTAAATAGCATGATCCAACTTTTGTCATAGTGCTCCATTGCTTAAAGTCATTTTAAACATGGTGTGCTGCTTCTCCTGACCCCCCCCCCACGGCGTGCAGGGGAGCCATGTGTGATGCCTCCATGGAGGCAAGCCCTGGGCTCCAGATGATTGGCGCTGGGGTGGGGGAGAAAAACCCACCAACCACTGTTTCCTGAACTGAAGAATGTTTCAGATGCAATTTTTCCATATATAGAATAGAAAAAAAACTTTTTTTATCATTGTACAAATACAATGAAATTTACAAGTACAATAAAATTTAAAAAGTGCCACCCAGTCTACGCATCACTCACTCCCAATATAAAATTCCAAAACATTAAGCCAACCATTAAAAACTGCTGGGGATCCTGCTGAAAGAACGAAGACTCAGGTCTAGTTGTCCGACCAGCGGAGCGATGATGATGATGATCGCCCCTTGCCATTTGGGTTTTATTACATATCATTTGCATTCCACAGTATGCACAGAATACAGTGATTGGTTACAAGGGAAACATTACATATGTTACATATGCTGGTTGGCTAGGGTTGCCTCGTGACTGCTTCGTGAACAGAGCATGCCCTGTCCAGTTATTGATTGCCATAACCCATGCCCTAGCTGTTTGCAGATGGAGGTGAGTTAATGAGACAGTGGAAGGTGAGTTAATGAGGAACAGACAAGGAGATAAGAACAGGTAAAGAGAAAACAAGAGTAGCTAACTGGAAATGGAAGGCAAGCAGGAATTAAGGGTACACAAGCTGAGTAATGACAAGTAAGCAGAATTAGCCCAGTAACCAGGAGTAAATAAGTGGAGATGAGCGGGCAGTGGCAAGTCAGGAATACCAAGCTGAGGAAATTAAAGGCAAATAATAGGTTACCCAGGCTGGGTTAGATTCCAAAGTCTGGAGTCTGGAGCATGTGGATTTAGGCAGGAAGAATACCACCAGGTGGGCTTTCCCACTCATGAAATGGAAATGCCTCCTAGGCTGAATCCCAGCTATCAGATTCCCCACAAAAACAACCATCCATATACATACTCCTGTATTCTCTCACCCAGCATCACTTGTTACCCATAATAAAGCTCTAAGACATAAAACCAAACAAACACACACAGACACACACACAACCCTACACTCTCTTGCCTAACAGCATTCATACCAAAAATATTAAAACTACAAATTAAATAACAAAACACACACACACACACAACCCTATTCTTCCTTACCCAATGGCTTCACAGTCCCCCTTACAATATACATGTTACACATTCAACACTGGTATTCTAACAGATATCATTCATCGCCCACAACACCCCCTCCCCCAAAACCTGAACCATCTGGAAATAAATACACTCTATGTAAGACATTATTTTACATAAGAACATAAGAACATAAAAAGAGCAATGCTGGATCAGGCCAAAGACCCATCTAGTCCAGCTTCCTGTATCTCACAGTGACCTCACCAAATGCGTCTGGGAACACACGAGACTAAATATCTGTCTCCTGATACCACTCCCCTGCAGCTGGCCCTTGAAATACCCCGGGTTAAGCCTGGAGATGGCACATCCCAATCATGGTTTGTAACCTGTAATGGACTTTTCCTCCAGGAATCTGTCCAATCCCCTTTTGAAGGCATGCACGTCAGATGCCATCACCACCTCCTGTGGCAGGGAGTTCCACAGACTAACAACAAGCTGGGTAAAAAAAAATCTTTTGTCTGTTCTCACTCTCCCAACCCACAGTTTGAGTGGATATCCCCTAGTTCTGGCATTTTGTAAGAGGGAGAAGAGTGTCCCTCTATCCCTCTATTTTGGTAGGTAATGGATGGGAGCTCAAAATGAATCATGAAATTGGAAGCGACCTACAAGGCTGTCAAGTCCAACTGCCTGCTCAAGGCAGGAATCCAAATCATAGAATATCTGCAACAGAAAATTGAACAAATTTCTAAATTTAAAATTTTAACATGTTAAAATTTGGGGGGCAGAGGGAAGTAGGATTAGTGTGTTCCTTCCCAAGTATTATTTCATAGGACAGCTGGTGGTGGGATTGGGCCCTTGTTTTTTTTTTTCCTATTTCAAAAGGATTTTTATGATGTAAAAATTTAATTTTAAATAATACTTAAATATTACCATTGTGTCATCCAATTCCCTTTAATGCTTGTGCATTAAATTTAATGCTCACGCATTATAAGAACATCAGAACAAGGACTTATGCTAAGACATTAACTGCATAATGATTCCCAGCTGTGAGTATGTGGACACTGCACGGAGATACATGTTCTTCTGAAGAGCACTGGAGACAAATGAAACAAAATAGAAAGCAAGGAAGAAGTAGCAGTTCTGCTAAATATAAACAATATGCTTCTGAATGTTGTCGCAAAAACTCCAGGACTTTCAGGAACCTGCAAACGCTTCCACCTTACTAATACTATTAAGAAAAAATATGATGATTACAGTATTCTTCCGTGTATTAGACTATATTGTTGTCTAAAATTGTTAGACTAAAAAATGAGGATTGCCTTATACACAGATGTAAGATGAGGAGAGAACTGTGCAGCCGTAAAACTGTAATTTGGGGTTGGAAAAGTGGGGTGTCTTATACCCGGGGGCGTCTTACAGATGTAAAAATATGATACATGCCACTTAATCATTTCCCATTTATGGTGACTCTTCCTTGGTTTTTTAGGTATAGAGTGCTGAGGAGTGGCTTAACCATTCTCTTCTTTTTGGGACACCCAGGGGCAGTGCTGCTTGCCCAAGGCTACGTAGATGGTCTCTTCTCCCATGAGACACAGAGCAGAACCCAACTTCTGATTCTGCAGCCAAATCCCACTGAGATTGCTGCAATCCTCTTTCTATTTCTAAGTCCCAATATTGTAGCTCTTTATCGCTGACTCTTGCATCTCCTGGTATTGCCACATTGACAATTCAAACTTTGTTTTCTTGCTTGTATACTATTGGAATGTCTGGATTATTGTAGGCAACGTGTGTGTCACATTGGATTCTGAAATCCCAGAACACCTTGATAATTTCATTTTCGGTAACCTTTTCTGACTGATGTTCCCACCAGTTCTTGCCTGATGGGAGGTTGTAATTTTTATGTATGTTCCAGTGGAGCATAGCAGCTACTTTATTGTGACGGGTTAAATAATCAGTCTGAATGATTTTTGGGCAACAGCTTATTTATTTATTTATTTATTTATTTATTTATTTATTTATTTATTTATTTATTT
>JAHTLZ010000195.1:459329-469592 GCA_023846285.1 Phrynocephalus versicolor
ATTATTATTATTATTATTATTATTATTATTATTATTATTATTATTATTATTATTATTATTATTAATTGCTGCTGCTGCTGCTGCTGCCGTTACTACTACTACTACTACTACTACTACTACTACTACTACTACTACTACTACTACTACTACTACTACTACTACAAATAAGGTAACATTGTGTTAATACATAAACATAATACATTAGCCCAATGAGCAATACATTTCCTGCACTGGGTAGCATCAAGAGGTTTGTTTGCAACTACTACAACCCTCAAAGTTCTGAGCAAATGATATTCTTTGAATTCTGCCCATTTATTATGGCCTCTGCTCCTTCCCGCATTTGTTAGCACTAAAAGTGAAAGATTGTTTGAACTCTAAAGCCTCTTCAATTTTTCAAATGAAGAAAGAAATTTTTCTGTTCAATTTTTCTAATGAAGAAAGAATGCTATGTTTTGTAAAATTACATTATGATAAAGAGGAGCAGTGGATTGTCAGCAGGAATCTGAAAGCAAATTAAACAGAGAGAAAGAGGGAGAGAGAGAGAGAGAGAGAGAGGACAATGTATTTAAGCAGACAAGTAATTATGTTGTTGCGTTACTATATCCCAAGCTTCAGATTAAAGAGAGAATTCAATTATCACTCCATTAGCTCAAAAAATAATTTCAGTGATACATTTAAACTGAATTCATTTATTCCAAACCATGTCCTGGTGCATTTCTGAATTAACCTTTGTGCAATCTGCTGATTAGAATCTACAATCAATATTCTTAGTTTAAAATCTGCATTAAGTAGTCACATTTTGATTTATCATAACATATTCAGTGTTATTGATTTTTTATTTTCCTCCTAAATTATTTTATAAATCATATTTAATGGCCCAGTCCAGATAAGATGCTTTCTTCCCTGATTGAATTAGGCCGTTTTATATTCCTCCTATTACCGTTGAAAGCAAATGCAGTGATTTTCTCAAGTTGTTCAGGATCCATATAATTCTGTTTGGGCATCATGTAGCCCTCCAGTTGTGGGCAACTGGCATATGGTTGCATCTGGCTTCTGGAAGTTTCCATCAAGATCTGTAGCATCACAGCCTCTGCCACTGTCTATATAATCCACTGCTAAAGTACCACTCCAAGTGCTATAGTCAGCAGAACTCAGAGATGCTTTCAAGGCATGAACAAGTAGCCAATTCCCTTTTCAGGGAATGGTTTTTGGATTAAAATTGCAACATGGTATTGGCACCTTTTTTGGGTAACGGTAGTGCGAAGCTAGACAGCTGTGGTCACCTCTGCCAAGATAGACTGGCCATGGGAATAAATCACAAGTACAGATGGGCACGAAATGAATTTTTAATCCATTCCATTATTTGTTATTCATTTCATTAGTTAACAAAATGAATAATGAAGCAACCCATCAAAGGAAAATGAAGTGAAACAAAATGGAAATTTCCATTTTGTTTCATTTTGTTTTTTGCCCCCCCATCTCCTACCTTGTCAGCCACCTCGGGCCGGGGGGGGGAAAGCCCCACACTGAGGACTTTTAACATTCCTCCGGCCCACGGGCCAGCCAGTTCAGCCCACGAGCCAGCAGGCCAGGAGGGGGTGGGAAAACTCATGTGTGGGAAAGCTACCGCCTCTCATTTGTGGGGGTGGGGAGCCCCTGTGTCAGGGACTTTTAAAAAATAAAAAATACAAATAAAAATTTTTTTTTTTGATTTGGTTAAAAACCATAAATAAAGATTCATTCATTCAAATAAAAAATTAAACAATAAAAAAGTGCCACACCAGTCCCTGGGGCTGCATGGTCAGCGCTGCAAAAATAAAAATAATTTTTTAAAAAAAGTGCTAGGCCTCTGGAGGCAGCAGCAGGGTGGTCCACCACCACCAGGCATGGCCACGGCTGGGGCTCCGGCAGCGGCGGTGAGGCCTTCCGCCATCTGGCACAGCTGCTGCAAGGGCCTTTCAAGCCACCACCGCCGCCATTGGTTCGGCTCAGTTCGGTTCATATACATTTTTGTTTTAATAATTCATACGAACTGAACCAAGCTGAGGGTGGGCCTGAAACAGAACGAACCAAACCATCGGTTTTCTGTTTCGTGCCCACCTCTAATCACAAGTGTTTGTTCCAGCACAATTAGTGCTAAAAGAGGAACCCCAAAGAGGCACAGTGTAGAAGGAGGCTCTCAGCAAACCTACCCATGCAGACCAAGAGCAATCCCAGGCAGTCTCACTTCTGAGTTTAGGGGAAGTGAGGACCCTTCTGAAACAGAGATCAGTCTCAGTCCATGTAACAAATATTCAGAAACTCATCAGAGGGAGAGCCAAAGTGGAACTGCTTGCCTCCTGATGTTGTGGGTGCCCCATCACTGGAAGTTTTCAAGAAAAGATTATCTAGGATGGTATGAGGTCTCCTGCCTTGGGCAGGGATTTGGACTAGAAGACTTCCAAGGTCCCTTCCAACTGTACAATGATTCTCTACAAGCAGATCGAGTCAGGAGCACTTGCACACCCCTAATGCAGATAGAGACAGAACAAGGATTCCACATCCCTTGAAGCACAATGTAATGGTACACTCTGAGCTCATTCTCCCAGTTTTCACTCTTCACCTTGAAAAGATATTTCGAATGAATAATTCTATGACTTAAATGTAGTTTTGCTTTTTAAAAAACCTCTGCCTCATCTGAACCTCTGTAAGACTCAGCCCGATTTAGAACACTGGAAGACTCAAAGGTTTTCCTTTTATGTTTTGTTTGAGCAGATCAATAAAGGTTACCAACCAACCCTGATTTTGGACTTCATTTAAGGACTTTGGAGCTGTGTTTCGTCTTTCTTTTCTGTTCTTCTGGGCAATGTGCATCAGGTGTGCCATGATGTAACCATGTTTTGAATGTTGGTTAAATTCTTCTACCTGTGCAGCAGAAGCAGAGAGATTCCCAGAGCAGGGAAAGTGGATCATTCGTTTTCTCATTAACTGGCACTTACAGTCTCAGTAACTCATTCTGAGACATCAGTAGGAGAAAGAATAAGGATGCTTCACTTACTTGCAGTTGAGCAGATCAAAAATACTCCTATGCCTCCTTCAAGGAAAGCAATAAAAAACCCATCTATGCATTTTTTTTGTTCCCACAAGGACCACAAGCTGGTCCGCCTATGTCACTGTTTATCTCTAGCACCTTGCCTGTTGCAGCTGAACATGGATGTATGCATATCAGACAGCTCTTGGAGCCATTGATAACCCTACCCCTTCTGTGGCTTGCCTGTTCTATCACATTTTAGTGAAAAAGTGTCTTCCCTTGTTGCATTCCTTCGACGCGAACCGCCGCCCCCTGAGCATCGTCAAACACACGAGCAGCTACACGTGCAGAGCTATTGTCCTCTCTAATTTATTAAGCATCCGAGTGCCTGTGTTTCAAAGTTCACCATTTATTTTTAATGAATCTTTAGATCTTCCTCCTTCCCCAGGGTAGGCTGAAAAAAAATCAGATAGGGAGCGGCCGTTTTTGAAAGGAGCAAGAGAATTGTCACCATTGAGTTCAACACATATGTACAAAAAGGGGGAAAGACTCCTGTACTCATTGATTTACCCACTCCTGCTGCCTTTGCTGCTTCACTTTCATCTGAAGCCTTTCCACCGCCTTTTTTTCTTTTGTCCTAGCAGAGTGAATTATAAGCGCCGATTGCTGCACGGAATTCTAGAGCAAAGGAAGCTGTTAACACTTACCCGCTCTGGCACCGGATCACACTAAACAGCTTATTAAAATTCAGGCATTAGCTCTGATTGGTAACATGCGGCAAAGGGCTTGGATTTACTTCCAACTCATTTAATTATAGAAATCAATGAGTTCTCAGAACAGAGCGACGCTGAGGGAAAATGAACCTGAGCCTACCAGCATTTCATTTCAGATCTCGAGATATTGCAAGGAAGGCTACCGTGAACACCTATTACATTCCGGGAGCGTTTTGACAAAATGGAGTGGTGGCAGGCAATGTCAGATGGATTATTTATCCATCAATATGGAAGTTCTCGTTATTGGATTGTTTAAAAAGAGAAAGAAATGAATCGTGTTCCAAACTTTAAAAATAAAAAAAAAAGCCTGGGGTGGGGGAGAAAAAGAGGAATTACATTATCCAGGGCTACTTGGACTCCTGCCACATTGCGTTATTACCAGATATACATTATTATAAATGTGCCATCATCTGAAAAACATCAAAATGGTCACTGTTATTTCTTGGGTTGTGCATAGAGAGACCCCAGCCATTCCAAATAAACCTGATCATGTCTGGCTTGGCAGCTAAGCAGAGTGAGGCTGGGTTTGGACTTGGATGAGACACCACCATGGAATACCAGGAATCTCACTTGAAAGCATAATCAATCCCAGTCCAAGCTGTCAATGAAACCAACACAGATAGACCAATGCTCTGGCTTTAGTAAGAGGCGCCTTTTCATCACTTTCTTCTTATTTGAGAAGTCAGAAGAGGGGAGTAAACTCTAATCAGGCTGCCTTAACAAATTTGTATGAATGTCTATGAGGACACAGTGAGGAAGAACTATGAATATACTTATGGATCTCCTACTTTGAGAAGCAGCATGTTGACATGCCCTGATCGAATAGGGTTTTGGGGATTGTATGACGTGTCTAACCACTGAGTCAGCAAAAATGTATATATTCCAAAGCAGCCATTCTCAACAAGGGCCATGTGCCCTCCTTGGCTGGTGGTGGTGTACACTTGAAGGGAGTCACTGTCAGGATTGGGGTTAGAGATGGGCACGAATCAAAAAAATGGTGTTTTGTTTGTCGTTTGTCGTTTAGGGGGTCCGTTTCATTTCGTTTCCATTTTTTGTGAATTTTTGCAAAAAAATTGTTTTTGTTTTTGCTCGTTTTGTTACCATTTTGTTACCATTTATTTCAAATTTTTGTGATTTTTTTTAGCTTTTAAAGCAGTTCAATGTATTGCCATAACAAAAACGAAACAGACAACAAAATTTCTGGTGTTTCTGTTCATTTCATTTCATTTTAGAGATAAAATTTGTTTGTCGTTGCGTTGCGTAATGAAATGAAGAAACGGAAACGGAAACGAAAAATTGTTCATTTCGTGCCCATCTCTAATCGGAGCTGCATGACTCATCAAATGTGGAGCCTCCTTGCTGAGTCAGGCCCATCTCAGGCTGAAGCAATCAGGGTTCAGCTGGCGAGCCTGCTACTGGCATAAAGCTAAATGCTAGCACTCCCTGTTCCTTGCCTCTGCAACATGAGACCTGTGGACTCCTGAAGCTTTGGCCTGATTACTTTGGACCTTCCTTGAACTTTGTAAGTCTTTCTTGTTGGCATCCCTCTCCCTGTTGGACTGTTTTGTTTTGTTGTTGTTGTTTTTTGAGATCCTGGACTTGGACTGGCTGACTATTATCTCTGAATTGGGAACCTAGACTAGCTGACTACCCTCTCTGTCTTTTCGTGTACCTGGAGTGGCTGACCATGTGCTTGGTCTCAACCCCTATCTGGCTATTGGGAATACCCTGACCCCTTGCTGTTAGCATAGCTGCTGCCCACACCCCAGCCGTTACAGCCCCAAACTGAAAACAATCCTTCACACACTATGGGCCTTTTTACACGACCCCTAAGATCCGCTGGTCCCTTAAATTCGGACCAGAGATCTTGAGGGTTTGTCGCTCTCCCTGTGTTCCCACCCCCTCCACACTTCCTTGTTCTGTCTGCGTGGGGGGAGGGAGAAAAAAAGGGAGAAAAGAATGCACTCTTACCTCCGGAGTGCCGGTGGAAGTTGCTCTGAACCCCCGTCACTTCCTGGTTCCTCTTAAAGGGGCGGGAGGCAAAACAACAACAACAACAAAAAGAAGTGAGGAGAGCCCGTCACTCTCTGCATCAAAATTTTTCACTCTCCCAGAGCAGGTACTTGAAAGGTTCGCTGGGTCACACTTAGGTGGGCGGGGTCGCACTTAATTGTCTGCAAAGTCCGGAGCTGGTGGGGAAACATTTTTAAGCTCCGGAGCTTGCAGCCATTTGCGGCGGAGTTTAGGGGTCGTGTATAAACGCCCTATCTAATAAGGTTCATCATATGATCTGAATTTCACCTATATTTATTTCATATTGTGTTTACAGCCATAGCCAAAAATAAAAATTAAAACCTGTTGAGAATGGCTGCTGTAGAGGAATACACATACAGGGTCTGAAAATGAAGGAGGAATTCTACCCTCTCTAAACGGTGTCACTGTTTTGTTCTCCCCTCCTATGCAACCCTTCTTGTGCCAATTCAAACTGAAGAAAAGGATTTTAGCTTGCAAATGTGTGTGTGCTCTCATTGCAGACAGTTCCAGGATTAATCTCTGTCATGTCCAGGGACAACTAGTGAATAACCATTACTTGAGAGCTTTTGCCAAGCAAGATGAAGGCGGATGAGTCAATCAAACGGTGTGCAACTTCCAGACGTCCAGGGGTTGTATATGCCCATCACTGCACCTGAGAGGGCCACATCCAGCCCTGCCCTGTGATTGTCACCTCCCAATAAAACTTTATAACAAAAAATGTGTTTAAGGGGGAAAAACCTAAAACTCTGAAACAGCCCTTATACACCCTCTAGTGTCCAAAAATATTTTTTAAAATAAAACATGGAAAGGTGCTCTTTAGGATGCTAGGAAGCTCTAAAAACATGGTACAGTAGGACCCCCGTATCCACTGATTCATTATCCACTGATTCAGTTATCCACAGTTGGCAGAGGAAAAAAATTAAATAATTCAGCAGCCACAAAGTAAGCTGTAAAGCAAGCTATTGTCACAAAAAGCATATATAAAGCAAGGTACTTTCAAAAAGTGGCCATAAAGCAAGCTACTGTCTCAAAACAGCAGTCATAAAGCAAGCTACTGTCTCAAAACAGCAGTCATAAAGCAAGCTACTGTCAGGAAACAGCAGTTTGGGGGTGGGTTGGCAGGCGTTCTCTCTTATCCATGGTTTTCATTATCCACAGGAAGGCCTGGAACCAATCCCTAGCGGATACCAGGGTCTTACTGTACCACTTTCCCCATCTCCCCTGAAGAGCACAAGGGAATTTTTGGCACTAACATTTTAATATCGTTTTAATATGGTGGAAGAGTGCTTGGGTGCCATTTCATCACCTTAGAGCTACAGGGATGCAAAGGACCTTAATGGATTGTGGAGTACAAAGTTTCTATCAAAGAAAGCAAAGTGAAGACTGAAAGCAAAGTGAGCTGCTTATATACTGCCCCATAGCATTCTCTGGGCAGTTTACAAGTAAATATGCAGGGTACACAATGCCCCACCCCCAGCAAGCTGGGTACTCATTTTACAGACCTCTGAAGGATGGAAGGCGGAGTGAACCCTGAGCCCATTGCCTGGGGTTGAACCCTGGGTCGTGAGCACTGTTTGGGCTGCTGTTGTACAGCAGTTCAACCACTTCGTGATAAGGGAACTCCCTACAGCTAGAGACCTAAACCACTGGAATATCCAGCAGTTCTGAAAGCAAACATTTATTTTGAGGGTTTAATTAATAGGTGTTTTCTGAGGGAGGGCTTTCCTTAGAAAAGTTTAGCAAGTCAAACCATTTCGGATCTCAAAGGTGAAGAATTAAAACTTCATTTTAAGAGACCAGGAGGAAAAAGGGGGAAGCACCAGTGAAATGAAGCAAACGTAATTGTGAATGATTAAGAAAAGGATTAAGCAAGAAAGGGTAAATTAATTAGCCGGATAAAGGAAGAGAAAACAGAGATGATGGCATTGTACTCTCTTTTTTTAAAGGGAGGACTGTATAACTAACAAGCCAGCCTTCAGAACAGCACCCTTGAAATTCCCTTGACTAATAAGTATGAAGTAGGGGTGAGATTTCTGTCTTTGAGAAGTGGGGAATTATTCCTTCCAGCCTCTGATGATGTTGGGGTTGGGGGGGGGGATGGTGTAACCCTTTAGTGAAAATAAGGATACAGTATGTGATTTGTTCATTTTATATTTCCCACAGTCTATTATGCAGGGATATGCTCCAGATTGTTTATGTGTATATACAATTAAAATCAGAAAGAAAGAGAGAGAGAGAGAGAGAGAGACGTGAGATAAAATATATACACATGTTTGAAACCTTCTCAGTGGACTAAATGTCAGCCAAGGTTTCTCAGGTCATTATAGAGTACAAAATATTTGGTTGAAACTGCTGAAAGACCGAGCTTTATTTCTGTACTCACTAACCAGAGCAGGCTTGCTTATTTATTTATTTATTTATTTATTTATTTATTTATTTATTTATTTATTTTCGGTTGCAGGCTATGTTTGAACCTATAAATGGTTTTGAGCAGGTTTATGCATAATCTACTGAGAAAGGCCAGATTATTCTTCAACATGTTTCGACATGCTTGTGGGTTCCAGTACAGAGTGTGACATGTCATAGAAACCCTCCCCCTAGTAATTAGAGACACTCCTTACCAAGATTTCGGGTTTTGGGGTCATATATAAATGTATAAAATTATTTATTGGACTTTTATACCTCTCATCTGTCAGTGTGGCCACATATTTGTTATGTCATCCCACCCTTCTGCCTGAGGAAGTGGAGTTGTCCATGAACGTTCACATTAAAATATAGCAGTTACTCTTTACAGTGCCCCAACATTTTGTTGTCTTTTATTTTAATTTTGCCTGATGAGCACAGGCAACAGATGAGAACAGCTACCTCTTCTAAAATTATGAGTTGTTTTGTGTCAAAGGAAGCCACAGCCTAGTCCTTACCAGAGTCGTGCTAGGTTGCTGAGGACAGGAGATTATGGAAGGCAATCATTCAAAAGGAAGCCGTAAGTCAGATATGAGGACACATGAAAACACCAAAAGTGCAGCGACACAGTTCCATGAAGCATAGTGTCTAGATCAAGGAAGTGATAGTACCACTCTGTTCTGCTCTGGTCAGACCCCACCTGTCCAGTTTGGTGCACCACACTTTTAAAAGGATGAATGGATCCAGAGGAGGATGATCAGGATGGTTGACGGTCTGGAAGAAATGTCTTACGAGGGACGGCTTAGGGAGCTGGAAATGTTTAGCCTCACAAAAAGAAGGCTGAGGGGGAATATGATAGCTATGTTTAAGCACGTGAAAGGATGTCACGTTGAAGAGGGAACAGGTTTGCTTTCCATGGCTTCAGAGACTAGGACTCGGGGCAATGGTTTCAAACTATAGGAAAAGAGATTCCATTTGAACATTAGGAAGAACTTCATGATGGTTAGAGCTGTTCATCAGTGGAGTATGCTGCCACAACAGAGGGTGGTGGAGTCTCCTTTGGAGGTTTTTAAGCAGAGGCTGGATGGTCATCTGCAGGGAGTGCTGTGATGGGGGTTCCTGCATGGCAGGGGGTTGGACAGGATGGCCCTTGAAGTGTCTTCCAACTCGATGATTCTATGAGCCATAAGCGAAGGATTCCAGAACTGTATTCCTCATTGTGTGCGATATCACACAATTTGCTGTACTAACGACAACTAATAGAGATGGGCACGACCAGAAAAAATTACTTTTTGAGTTGTCATTTGTCGGGATGGGTCCGTTTCGGGTCGTTTTCGTTTGTCGTGAAATTTTTCAAAAATTTGTCGTTCCATTTGTCGTTTGGTCATTTGTCATTTCCGCCGCGATTTAGCGCGATTTGACGTCCCAGTGAGCATGGGGGCGTCCCGCAATCAGGGCCGGCGCTGGGTGTTTTTGCGCCCTAGGCAGTGGGCGGGGTGTGGGAGGTGCGGCGGGGCGGGGGGCATGGGTGGGCGGCGACAGCGGCAGGGGGCAGGTGTGGGGGGCGAGCGGGTGGCGGGGGAGGTGCAGGCGGGCGGGAGTGGTGGGGGCCATGGGCGGGCGACGACAGTGGCAGGGGGGAGGCATGGGTGGGCGAGCGGGCGGGCGAGTGGGCGGGCGGCGGCATGGGCGGGCGGGCGACATCCAGAAGTGTCAGTCAAAACCTGGCCATGCCATTGGTGGAATGGTTCAAAAAATTTGCATGGTCCCATCCCATGCCCAGCCCACATGGGCAGGTCTAAAAAAATTAAAAAATAAAATAAAATAAAATAAAATCAGTGCAACCTTTTACTGCTATAAAAAACCCACTGCTGCTACTATAAAAATTCAGGCATTTAAAATACCTAATTTTCATGTGTTTCTGTTGTGCTTTGGTGGGGTTTTGGACCACGATTTAAAAATAAATATTGCGGTCACCATTTTGGATCCCCACCACCACATGGCATGGACTCTGGAGATGACAAGGATGACCCCCCCCCCCCC